>CAJQTV010000810.1:0-12714 GCA_907163055.1 Formica aquilonia x Formica polyctena | reverse complement strand
TGCCTGTAAGTGAGATTTGCCAAAAATTTCCATAACACATCAAGGAAATTGAGGAACAACGCTTTTCGGCTCACAAAGCGAAAATGGAAGTGTACGCAAGTTTCCTTCGTTCGGAATGACATAGTTACGTGCCTGTAAGTGAGATTTGCCGAAAATTTTCATAACACATCAAGGAAATTGAGGAACAACGCCTCTCGACTCACAGAGATAAGATCGCTATGTACGCAAATTTCCTTCGTTCGTAACGACTTAGTTACGTGCCTGTAAGTGAGATTTGCCGAAAATTTTCATAACACATCAAGGAAATTGAGGAACAACGCTTCTCGGCTCACAAAGCTAAGATGGAAGTGTACGCAAGTTTCCTTCGTTCGGAACGACTTAGTTACGTGCCTGTAAGTGTGATTTGCCGAAAATTTTCATAACACATCAAGGAAATTGAGGAACAACGCTTCTCGGCACACAGAGATAAGATCGCAAAGTACGCAAGTTTCCTTCGTTCGGAACGACTTAGTTACGTGCCTGTAAGTGAGATTTGCCGAAAATTTTCATAACACATCAAGGAAATTGAGGAACAACGCTTCTCGGCTCACAGAGGTAAGATCGCTTTGTACGCAAGTTTCCTTCGTTCGGAACGACTTAGTTACGTGCCTGTAAGTGAGATTTGCCGAAAATTTTCATAACACATCAAGGAAATTGAGGAACAACGCTTCTCGACGCACAGAGCTAAGATCGCTATGTACGCAAGTTTCCTTCGATCGGAACGACTTAGTTACGTGCCTGTAAGTGAGATTTGCCGAAAATTTTCATAACACATCAAGGAAATTGAGGAACAACGCTTCTCGGCTCACAGAGCTAAGATCGTTATGTACGCAAGTTTCCTTCGTTCGGAACGACTTAGTTACGTGCCTGTAAGTGAGATTTGCCGAAAATTTTCATAACACATCAAGGAAATTGAGGAACAACGCTTCTCGGCTGACAGAGATAAGATCGATATGTACGCAAGTTTCCTTCGTTCGGAGCGACTAAGTTACGTGCCTGTAAGTGAGATTTGCCGAAAATTTTCATAACACATCAAGGAAATTGAGGAACAACGCTTCTCGGCTCACAGAGCTAAGATGGAATTGTACGCAAGTTTCCTTCGTTCGGAACGACTTAGTTACGTGCCTGTAAGTGAGATTTGCCGAAAATTTTCATAACACATCAAGGAAATTGAGGAACAACGCTTCTCGGCTCACAGAGCTAAGATCGTTATGTACGCAAGTTTCCTTCGTTCGGAACGACTTAGTTACGTGCCTGTAAGTGAGATTTGCCGAAAATTTTCATAACACATCAAGGAAATTGAGGAACAACGCTTCTTGGCTGACAGAGATAAGATCGATATGTACGCAAGTTTCCTTCGTTCGGAGCGACTAAGTTACGTGCCTGTAAGTGAGATTTGCCGAAAATTTCCATAACACATCAAGGAAATTGAGGAACAACGCTTCTCGGCTCACAAAGCGAAAATGGAATTGTACGCAAGTTTCCTTCGTTCGGAACGACTAGTTACGTGCCTGTAAGTGAGATTTGCCGAAAATTTTCATAACACATCAAGGAAATTGAGGAACAACGCTTCTCGGAGCACAGAGCTAAGATCGTTATGTACGCAAGTTTCCTTCGTTCGGAACGACTTAGTTACGTGCCTGTAAGTGAGATTTGCCGAAAATTTTCATAACACATCAAGGAAATTGAGGAACAACGCTTCTCGGCTGACAGAGATAAGATCGATATGTACGCAAGTTTCCTTCGTTCGGAACGACTAAGTTACGTGCCTGTAAGTGAGATTTGCCGAAAATTTTCATAACACATCAAGGAAATTGAGGAACAACGCTTCTCGGCTCACAAAGCTAAGATGGAAGTGTACGCAAGTTTCCTTCGTTCGGAATGACTTAGTTACGTGCCTGTAAGTGAGATTTGCCGAAAATTTTCATAACACATCAAGGAAATTGAGGAACAACGCTTCTCGACTCACAGAGATAAGATCGCTATGTACGCAAATTTCCTTCGTTCGGAACGACTTAGTTACGTGCCTGTAAGTGAGATTTGCCGAAAATTTTCATAACACATCAAGGAAATTGAGGAACAACGCTTCTCGGCTCACAAAGCTAAGATGGAATTGTACGCAAGTTTCCTTCGTTCGGAACGACTTAGTTACGTGCCTGTAAGTGAGATTTGCCGAAAATTTTCATAACACATCAAGGAAATTGAGGAACAACGCTTCTCGGCTGACAGAGATAAGATCGATATGTACGCAAGTTTCCTTCGTTCGGAACGACTTAGTTACGTGCCTGTAAGTGAGATTTGCCGAAAATTTTCATAACACATCAACGAAATTGAGGAACAATGCTTCTCGGCTCACAGAGGTAAGATCGCTTTGTACACAAGTTTCCTTCGTTCGGAACGACTTAGTTACGTGCCTGTAAGTGAGATTTGCCGAAAATTTTCATAACACATCAAGGAAATTGAGAAACAACGCTTCTCGGCTCACAAAGCTAAGTTGGAAGTGTACGCAAGTTTCCTTCGTTCGGAACGACTTAGTTACGTGCCTGTAAGTGAGATTTGCCGAAAATTTTCATAACACATCAAGGAAATTGAGGAACAATGCTTCTCGGCTCACAAAGCTAAAATGGAAGTGCACGCAAGTTTCCTTCGTTCGGATCGACTTAGTTACGTGCCTGTAAGTGAGATTTGCCGAAAATTTTCATAACACATCAAGGAAATTGAGGAACAACGCTTCTCGGCTCACAAAGTTAAGATGGAAGTGTACGCAAGTTTCCTTCGTTCGGAACGACTTAGTTACGTGCCTGTAAGTGAGATTTGCCGAAAATTTTCATAACACATCAAGGAAATTGAGAAACAACGCTTCTCGGCTCAGAAAGCTAAGATGGAAGTGTACGCAAGTTTCCTTCGTTCGGAATGACATAGTTACGTGCCTGTAAGTGATATTTGCCGAATATTTTCATAACACATCAAGGAAATTGAGGAACAACGATTCTCGGCTCACAAAGCTAAGATGGAAGTATACGCAAGTTTCCTTCGTTCGGAACGACTTAGTTACGTGCCTGTAAGTGAGATTTGCCGAAAATTTTCATAACACATCAAGGAAATTGAGGAACAACGCTTCTCGGCTTACAGAGATAAGATCGCTATGTACGCAAGTTTCCTTTGTTCGGAACGACTTAGTTACGTGCCTGTAAGTGAGATATGCCGAAAATTTTCATAAAACATCAAGGAAATTGAGGAACAACGCTTCTCTGCTCACAGAGATAAGATCGCTATGTACGCAAGTTTCCTTCGTTCGGAACGACTTAGTTATGTGCCTGTAAGTGCGATTTGCCGAAAATTTTCATAACACATCAAGGAAATTGAGGAACAACGCTTCTCGGCTCACAAAGCTAAGATGGAAGTGTACGCAAGTTTCCTTCGTTCGGAACGACTTAGTTACGTGCCTGTAAGTGAGATTTGCCGAAAATTTTCATAACACATCAAGGAAATTGAGGAACAACGCTTCTCGGCTGACAGAGATAAGATCGATATGTACGCAGGTTTCCTTCGTTCGGAGCGACTAAGTTACGTGCCTGTAAGTGAGATTTGCCGAAAATTTTCATAACACATCAAGGATATTGAGAAACAACGCTTCTCGGCTCACAAAGCTATGTTGGAAGTGTACGCAAGTTTCCTTCGTTCGGAACGACTTAGTTACGTGCCTGTAAGTGAGATTTGCCGAAAATTTTCATAACACATCAAGGAAATTGAGGAACAACGCTTCTCGGCTCACAAAGCTAAAATGGAAGTGCACGCAAGTTTCCTTCGTTCGGAACGACTTAGTTACGTGCCTGTAAGTGAGATTTGCCGAAAATTTTCATAACACATCAAGGAAATTGAGGAAAAACGCTTCTCGGCTCACAAAGCTAAGATGGAAGTGTACGCAAGTTTCCTTCGTTCGGAACGACTTAGTTACGTGCCTGTAAGTGAGTAAAGTGAAAAAAATGCGCCAAGTGCACGCGCATAAGCGTCTTTTACTATAAAAGAACTCTTATACAAAATAGTGTTATTTTAATTATTTTAATACAAAAACACTGTCACATCCAAACTAAAAAACTGTTTCACAAAATAGTTGTTTTAATTTTCTACAAAAATAATGTGCTAAAACTGAACATATGTCAAAATCTTATCAACAGCTCGAAAAATTCTTCTACTACCACTGAAAAATAAATGTGTATTTATAAATTTATTCATAAGACATGCATTAACTTTACACAGACTGCATTTCACCAATGTTATTTATACTTATCTATAGTTACATATGATGCATGACGAATAACTATATTTATCTATTTTTTTTAATAATTTATAAATTTTTATAATAAATTTATAAATACATTTATTTTTCAATGGAACTAGAAAAATTTTTCAAGCTGTTAATATTTTGATAAAGTCTGCGGCAACACGTCTATTGCAAACCAACATATTGCATCCAATCCTTGTCTCAATACTAAAAAGAACAAAATAATCAATAATATCAGTTTTAATAATAAATTTCTTCTGTCAAATATATATACCAAATAGCATTCCGACAGATAGAAAAATACAACGTAACAAATCTATTATATTCAGTAACAATACTAGAACATGCTTCATCTATTTCAAGCAATGCATTCGCATCGAAACAAAAATTAACTACAATATATTGATTTGTATTAAACATGATGCCACAGGCTTTGTCAAAATCTTATCAACAGCTTGAAAAATTCTTCTACTTCCACTGAAAAATAAATGTGTATTTATAAATTATTCATAAGACATGCATTAACTTTACACAGACTGCATTTCACCAATGTTATTTATACTTATCTATAGTTACATATGATGCATGACGAATAACTATATTAATCTATTTTTTTTAATAATTTATAAATTTTTATAATAAATTTATAAATACAATTATTTTTCAATGAAACTAAAAAAATTTTTCAAGCTGTTAAGATTTTGATAAAGTCTGCGGCAACACGTCTATTGCAAACCAACATATTGCATCCAATCCTTGTCTTAATACTAAAAAGAACAAAATAATCAATATCAGTTTTAATAATAAATTTCTTCTGTCAAATATATATACCAAATAGCATTTCGACAGATAGAAAAATACAACGTAACAAATCTATTATATTCATTAACAATACTAGAACAGGCTTCATCTATTTCAAGCAATGCATTCGCATCGAAACAAGAATTAACTACAATATGTTGATTTGCAATAAACATGATGCCACAGGCTTTGTCAAAATCTTATCAACAGCTTGAAAAATTTTTCTACTTCCACTGAAAAATAAATGTGTATTTATAAATTATTCATAAGACATGCATTAACTTTACACAGACTGCATTTCACCAATGTTATTTATACTTATCTCTTAGTTACATATGATGCATGATGAATAACTATATTTATCTATTTTTTTTAATAATTTATAAATTTTTATAATAAATTTATAAATACATTTATTTTTCAATGGAACTAGAAAAATTTTTCAAGCTGTTAAGATTTTGATAAGGTCTGCGGCAACACGTCTATTGCAAACCAACATATTGCATCCAATCCTTTTCTCAATACTAAAAAAAACAAAATAATCAATAATATCAGTTTTAATAATAAATTTCTTCTGTCAAATATATATACCAAATAGCACTCCGACAGATAGAAAAATACAACGTAACAAATCTATTATATTTATTAACAATACTAGAACATGCTTCATCTATTGCAAGCAATGCATTCGCATCGAAATAAGAATTAACTATAATATGTTGATTTGCAATAAACATGATTCCACAGGCTTTGTCAAAATCTTATCAACAGCTTGAAAAATTCTTCTACTTCCACTGTAAAATAAATGTATATTTATAAATTATTCATAAGACATGCATTAACTTTACACACAGACTGCATTTCACCAATGTTATTTATACTTATCTGTAGTCATATGATGAATGACGAATAACTATTTGATGACACTCCTTTAACAAATGCATTCAAATATACTAGATTCTTGTGTGCGTATGCCTATATTACTGTTCGCAGTTATCCATACTGGTTTTTGACAGGTATTTGACGTTAAATTTTCCAGAGTGCAACATTATATAGCATAGCACTCTTTCATTTATAAAAAAGTAAAGCTGCAAAATTCTTCCTGATACTTCTGGGTAGTTGAATCTATAAAATACACACATACATATCTTATAATAAACATATTATAGAATACACACATCTTTTTTTATAAATATATGTATTGCTATGTTTTGGTCTATACATAAATTACTTTTGTAATGTTTTAGTTTTCTCTAATATAAATGAGATATACCTGATCCAACTATCCACAAGTATTACGAAGAATTTTGCATCTTTACTTTTTTATAAATGAAAGCGTACGAACACTGCACCCGGCATTTTGTAAACTTAACCTATACCTGTCAAAAGCAACAAGTATGGATGCATGCAAGCAGTAACATAGAAGCGCCGTTAGCGCAATCTTTCGTCAAAGACGCCAACCGTACAAGAATACATTGCCATTATTACATGTGTGTTGTGTACGTGTATATATACGTGTAGCATAATACCACTATATTCTATGCATGTGTTGTGTACATATATAGCGGTAAAGGGGACGACGACGACGATGATGATGATGATGATGATGATGATGATGATGAAGACGTTTCTTACATGAAAATTTCCACATTTCGACTTTGCTTCTTAATATCTCTGCTTTATAGAACAGGCAGAGCGAAAATAAAGACACTTTCCTTATATAAATCGAACCCAATCTATCGATTAAGCTTATCAAGAATTCGATCGGTTCAGCCGTTATTCAGATCTGGTAATCTAAAGTACTCTAAGGAAGTTTGAGGAGTTAAACACAACAAGGAAATGAGGAACAACGCTTCTCGGCTCACAGAGCTAAGATCGCTATGTACGCAAGTTTTCTTCGTTCGGAACGACTTAGTTACGTGCCTGTAAGCGAGATTTGCCGAAAATTTTCATAACACATCAAGGAAATTGAGGAACAACGCTTCTCGGCACACAGAGCTAAGATCGCTATGTACGCAAGTTTCCTTCGTTCGGAACGACTTAGTTACGTGCCTGTAAGCGAGATTTTCCGAAAATTTTCATAACACATCAAGGAAATTGAGGAACAACGCTTCTCGGCACACAGAGCTAAGATCGCTATGTACGCAAGTTTCCTTCGTTCGGAACGACTTAGTTACGTGCCTGTAAGTGAGATTTGCCGAAAATTTTCATAACACATCAAGGAAATTGAGGAACAACGCTTCTCGGCACACAGAGCTAAGATCGCTATGTACGCAAGTTTCCTTCGTTCGGAACGACTTAGTTACGTGCCTGTAAGTGAGATTTGCCGAAAATTTTCATAACACATCAAGGAAATTGAGGAACAACGCTTCTCGGCACACAGAGCTAAGATCGCTATGTACGCAAGTTTCCTTCGTTCGGAACGACTTAGTTACGTGCCTGTAAGTGAGATTTGCCGAAAATTTTCATAACACATCAAGGAAATTGAGGAACAACGCTTCTCGGCACACAGAGCTAAGATCGCTATGTACGCAAGTTTCCTTCGTTCGGAACGACTTTAGTTACGTGCCTGTAAGCGAGATTTGCCGAAAATTTTCATAACACATCAAGGAAATTGAGGAACAACGCTTCTCGGCACACAGAGCTAAGATCGCTATGTACGCAAGTTTCCTTCGTTCGGAACGACTTAGTTACGTACCTGTAAGTGAGATATACCGAAAATTTTCATAACACATCAAGGAAATTGAGGAACAACGCTTCTCGGCACACAGAGCTAAGATCGCTATGTACGCAAGTTTCCTTCGTTCGGAACGACTTAGTTACGTGCCTGTAAGCGAGATTTGCCGAAAAATTTTTCATAACACATCAAGGAAATTGAGGAACAACGCTTCTCGGCACACAGAGCTAAGATCGCTATGTACGCAAGTTTCCTTCGTTCGGAACGACTTAGTTACGTGCCTGTAAGCGAGATTGCCGAAAATTTTCATAACACATCAAGGAAATTGAGGAACAACGCTTCTCGGCACACAGAGCTAAGATCGCTATGTACGCAAGTTTCCTTCGTTCGGAACGACTTAGTTACGTGCCTGTAAGTGAGATTTGCCGAAAATTTTCATAAAACACATCAAGGAAATTGAGGAACAACGCTTCTCGGCACACAGAGCTAAGATCGCTATGTACGCAAGTTTCCTTCGTTCGGAACGACTTAGTTACGTGCCTGTAAGCGAGATTTGCCGAAAATTTTCATAACACATCAAGGAAATTGAGGAACAACGCTTCTCGGCACACAGAGCTAAGATCGCTATGTACGCAAGTTTCCTTCGTTCGGAACGACTTAGTTACGTGCCTGTAAGTGAGATTTGCCGAAAATTTTCATAACACATCAAGGAAATGAGGAACAAACGCTTCTCGGCAACAGAGTTAAGATCGCTATGTACGCAAGTTTCCTTCGTTCGGAACGACTTAGTTACGTGCTGTAAGCGAGATTTGCCGAAAATTTTCATAACACATCAAGGAAATAGAGGAACAACGCTTCTCGGCACACAGAGCTAAGATCGCTATGTACGCAAGTTTCCTTCGTTCGGAACGACTTAGTTACGTACCTGTAAGTGAGATATACCGAAAGTTTTCATAACACATCAAGGAAATTGAGGAACAACGCTTCTCGGCACACAGAGCTAAGATCGCTATGTACCCAAGTTTCCTTCCTTCGGAACGACTTAGTTACGTGCCTGTAAGCGAGATTTGCCGAAAGTTTTCATAACACATCAAAGAAGTTGAGGAACAACGCTTCTCAGCACACAGAGCTAAGATCGCTATGTACGCAAGTTTCCTTCGTTCGGAACGACTTAGTTAAGTATCTGTAAGTGAGATATACCGAAAATTTTCATAACAGATCAAGGAAATTACGGTATAACGCTTCTCGGCACACAGAGCTAAGATCGCTATGTACGCAAGTTTCCTTCGTTCGGAACGACTTAGTTACGTACCTGTAAGTGAGATATACCGAAAATTTTCATAACACATCAAGGAAAATGAGGAACAACGCTTCTCGGCACACAGAGCTAAGATCGCTATGTACGCAAGTTTCCTTCGTTCGGAACGACTTAGTTACGTACCTGTAAGTGAGATTTACCGAAAGTTTTCATAACACATCAAGGAAATTGAGGAACAAACCTTTCTCGGCACACAGAGATAAGATCGCTATGTACGCAAGTTTCCTTCGTTCGGAACGACTTAGTTACGTGCCTGTAGTTACGTGCCTGTAAGCGCCGAAAATTTTCATAACACATCAAGGAAATTGAGGAACAACGCTTCTCAGCACACAGAGCTAAGATCGCTATGTACGCAAGTTTCCTTCGTTCGGAACGACTTAGTTACGTACCTGTAAGTGAGATATACCGAAAGTTTTCATAACACATCAAGGAAATTTGAGGAAAAACGCTTCTCGGCACACAGAGCTAAGATCGCTATGTACGCAAGTTTCCTTCGTTCGGAACGACTTAGTTACGTACCTGTAAGTGAGATATACCGAAAGTTTTCATAACACATCAAGGAAATTGAGGAACAACGCTTCTCGACACACAGAGCTAAGATCGCTATGTACGCAAGTTTCCTTCGTTCTGAACGACTTAGTTACGTGCCTGTAAGCGAGATTTGCCGAAAATTTTCATAACACATCAAGGAAATTGAGGAACAACGCTTCTCGGCACACAGAGCTAAGATCGCTATGTACGCAAGTTTCCTTCGTTCGGAACGACTTAGTTACGTGCCTGTAAGCGAGATATACCGAAAGTTTTCATAACACATCAAGGAAATTGAGGAACAACGCTTCTCGGCACACAGAGCTAAGATCGCTATGTACGCAAGTTTCCTTCGTTCGGAACGACTTAGTTACGTGCCTGTAAGCGAGATTTGCCGAAAGTTTTCATAACACATCAAGGAAATTGAGGAACAACGCTTCTCGGCACACAGAGCTAAGATCGCTATGTACGCAAGTTTCCTTCGTTCGGAACGACTTAGTTACGTGCCTGTAAGCGAGATTTACCGAAAATTTTCATAACACATCAAGGAAATAGAGGAACAACGCTTCTCGGCACACAGAGCTAAGATGGCTATGTACGCAAGTTTCCTTCGTTCGGAACGACTTAGTTACGTGCCTGTAAGCGAGATTTGAAGAATATTTTCATAACACATCATGGAAATTGTGGAACAACGCTTCTCGGCACACAGAGCTAAGATCGCTATGTACGCAAGTTTCCTTCGTTCGGAACGACTTAGTTACGTACCTGTAAGTGAGATATACAGAAAGTTTTCATAACACATCAAGGAAATTGAGGAACAACGCTTCTCGGCACACAGAGCTAAGATCGCTATGTACGCAAGTTTCCTTCGTTCGGAACGACTTAGTTACGTGCCTGTAAGCGAGATTTGCCGAAAGTTTTTATAACACATCAAGGAAATTGAGGAACAACGCTTTTCGGCACACAGAGCTAAGATCGCTATGTACGCAAGTTTCCTTCGTTCGGAACGACTTAGTTACGTGCCTGTAAGCGAGATTTGCCGAAAATTTTCATAACACATCAAGGAAAAAAATATTCATAACACATCAAGGAAATTGAGGAACAACGCTTCTCGGCACACAGAGCTAAGATCGCTATGTACGCAAGTTTCCTTCGTTCGGAACGACTTAGTTACGTGCCTGTAAGCGAGATTTGCCGAAAGTTTTCATAACACATCAAGGAAATTGAGGAACAACGCTTCTCGGCACACAGAGCTAAGATCGCTATGTACGCAAGTTTCCTTCGTTCGGAACGACTTAGTTACGTACCTGTAAGCGAGATATACCGAAAGTTTTCATAACACATCAAGGAAATTGAGGAACAACGCTTCTCGGCACACAGAGCTAAGATCGCTATGTACGCAAGTTTCCTTCGTTCGGAACGACTTAGTTACGTGCCTGTAAGCGAGATTTGCCGAAAATTTTCATAACACATCAAGGAAATTGAGGAACAACGCTTCTCGGCACACAGAGCTAAGATCGCTATGTACGCAAGTTTCCTTCGTTCGGAACGACTTAGTTACGTGCCTGTAAGCGAGATTTGCCTATAATTTTCATAACACATCAAGGAAATTGAGGAACAACGCTTCTCGGCACACAGAGCTAAGATCGCTATGTACGCAAGTTTCCTTCGTTCGGAACGACTTAGTTACGTGCCTGTAAGTGAGATATACCGAAAGTTTTCATAACACATCAAGGAAATTGAGGAACAACGCTTCTCGGCTCACAGAGATAAGATCGCTATGTACGCAAGTTTCCTTCGTTCGGAACGACTTAGTTACGTGCCTGTAAGTGAGATTTGCCGAAAATTTTCATAACACATCAAGGAAATTGAGGAACAACGCTTCCCGGCTCATAGAGATAAGATCGCTATGTACGCAAGTTTCCTTCGTTCGGAACGACTTAGTTACGTGCCTGTAAGTGAGATTTGCCGAAAATTTTCATAACACATCAAGGAAATTGAGGAACAACGCTTCTCGGCACACAGAGCTAAGATCGCTATGTACGCAAGTTTCCTTCGTTCGGAACGACTTAGTTACGTACCTGTAAGCGAGATATACCGAAAGTTTTCATAACACATCAAGGAAATTGAGGAACAACGCTTCTCGGCACACAGAGCTAAGATCGCTATGTACGCAAGTTTCCTTCGTTCGGAACGACTTAGTTACGTGCCTGTAAGCGAGATTTGCCGAAAATTTTCATAACACATCAAGGAAATTGACGAACAACGATTATCGGCACACAGAGCTAAGATCGCTACGTACGCATGTTTCATTCGTTTGGAACGACTTAGTTACGTACCTGTAAGTGAGATTTACCGAAAGTTTTCATAACACAACAAGAAAAGTGAGGAACAACGCTTCTCGGCACACAGAGCTAAGATCGCTATGTACGCAAGTTTCCTTCGTTCGTAACGACTTAGTTACGTGCCTGTAAGCGAGATTTACCGAAAATTTTCATAACACATCAAGGAAAATTGAGGAACAACGCTTCTCGGCACACAGAGCTAAGATCGCTATGTACGCAAGTTTCCTTCGTTCGGAACGACTTAGTTACGTGCCTGTAAGCGAGATTTGCCGAAAATTTTCATAACACATCAAGGAAATGGAGGAACAACGATTCTCGACACACAGAGCTAAGATCGCTATGTACGCAAGTTTCCTTCGTTCGGAACGACTTAGTTACGTGCCTGTAAGCGAGATTTGCCGAAAGTTTTCATAACAGATCAAGGATATGGAGGAACAACGCTTCTCGGCACACAGAGCTAAGATCGCTATGTACGCAAGTTTCCTTCGTTCGGAACGACTTAGTTACGTACCTGTAAGTGAGATTTACCGAAAATTTTCATAACAGATCTAGGAAATTGAGGAACAACGCTTCTCGGCACACAGAGCTAAGATCGCTATGTACGCAAGTTTCCTTCGTTCGGAACGACTTAGTTACGTGCCTGTAAGCGAGATTTGCCGAAAGTTTTCATAACACATCAAGGAAATTGAGGAACAACGCTTCTCAGCACACAGAGCTAAGA
>CAJQTV010000809.1:0-41042 GCA_907163055.1 Formica aquilonia x Formica polyctena | reverse complement strand
TATGGACTCATACATAATCCAAACGAAAGTTGAAAAAGTTTTCCCTTAAATTCAAACTTAAGAAACTTTTTATGTTTTTTATAAATAGGTACTACAAAGTAGGCATCTTGTAAGTCCAAGGAGCACATGAAATCTCCTGGAGATATTAGGCCCAGAGCTGATCTGATATCTTCTAATTTGAAATGTGGAGGTTTAATGAATTTATTTAATTCTTTTAAGTTAAAAATAAACCGGTTAGACCCATCAGGCTTTGGAACGAGGAAGTAGGAAGAAAAAAATTGACCTTCACAATATTCACACTGCTCAATAGCACCCTTCCATAATAATTTGTCAATTTCTACTTGAATTTGCCTTATTTCTTCCATAGAAAGTACTTTCTCTTTCGGTGAAATTTTTTGAAAGGGTTTTTCAATAAAGGGATTCGATATCCTTCTAAATAGCTTAACACATATTTATCTGACGTGATTTTTCTCCAACTATCTACGAAAAAGCGTAGACGTCCTGCCGTTTTATCTACCTGGCTTATTTCTTGGATGATGATTGGTTCGTCGTCTGAGAGTTCGTCTTGGATGAACTATGTGTCGAATTTTGGGAGACTCTCCTCTTAAATCTGAATTGTCGACGTTTTTGTTGATAACCCACCTGCCGATAATTCGCAGGTGGGTACTTCGAGTTTCCCCGATTCGATTTTGACGAATATTTCTGTTGGACTTTATCCTTAATTTCCGAACAAGCTTTTTCGATCTCTTTTGCGTCTTTGACTTTTTCCTTGAGATTATTGCCATAAAGCCACTCATCAGAAATCATCGCATCCACGGTTGGTTTAATATTTTAATTGAGTTGTGAAGTGACAAACAATTTCCGAACCACTGACTGTTGATGGAAGACATCTGTCAGAATCTGACCAGCATGGCCCAAATAGTCTGTGAAAATATCTTCATCCAGACCTTCTTTTGGGGGATCTATGAGCATGGAAACTGCAGCGCCTAGGGCAGTTAAAGCTGTGCCAACGCAGTTCTGCGTCTCCAAAAAATGTTGGTCTCTCTTTTTTGCAATCTCTGAGAGGAGTGGGACAATTTCTAAATTCATTTTAGGTGCTTCTGTGTATAGCTCTCCTTTACGATTATAAAGTTCCATAATTTCTTTCTTGTTTTTCTCTGGGAGACCTTCTTTTATCCACTTTGACCATGTATTTTTCAATTCTGGACGATACTTAACCTCTTTGAATTTATATTCATTTAAGTCCACTCCCAATACTTTCAAGACATTATCTTTTAATGTCGACTCCTCATAAATATCCTCCGTCGATTGATTCTGCTGGATACATCTATCGATTACCTCAGTATTTGAGTCTTTTTTCGAATTTGGGTTATTTTCCTTATTCTCCTCGACGTCTGTAGTAGATACAGTAGCAATTATATGGTGCATAATTAATTTTAAAGATTGAGATTTTTTAATAAAAAATTAGATTTTAGGCATATAATTTAAAGCCTAAATACTCTGCGTAATGAAATTTTGAGAAAAACAATATAAAAGTTTTGTTACGTCCAGACTCGGGGAAGGATGAGTCGACGGAAGGGCGCAACAACTATCTTTATTTATCCCGAAGTCAAACGTCTCGTGGCGTTTGGTATCGGGTCGAACGAACTGACAGATCCGAAAAGCAGGTAAACGACTGAGTCGCTATTACACTGTTTTCGGAAGTTCGCTCGGCGGTCCCTTTTCGGTCAGAGAATTTAATCTCTTTTACGCGGGATGGGACCAAGTGCGATCTTTCTACTGGGAATGAGTGGGGTTAATAAAGAGTTATTTAGTTAACAAATATAAATTTATTTAAAATGAATGATGGGTATACATGATTATATAAGAAAGAAAAGAAAAAAAAAATATAATATTAGTTCTCATCTGAATGTGTGTGAGTGTGTGTGTTAGTTCGCGGGTGTTACATTAATACGGAGGACATCAGTCAGAAATGCAATGGAATGATTTTACTGTTAAATTTAGATTCTGACTGGGTGATACAATATAAAAATATATTTGATTAAAGGATAAAAACATAAAATCAAAATCAATATGTATAAGTAAATAAGTGTATATGTTAAGAACGGTCAGAAATATAAAATTGGTCGCTCGCATATGTGTTAGATTAAGATCAGGATTTAAAATTTTCTAAGACTTATTACCGAAACGGGTTGATGATTTAAAAGAATGAAACATTCTTCGGAAAGTTTTGATTTAAATAAGAAACAAGACAAAAAGAAGGAAAAGAAAAATTATTCAATTAAACTTACTTTTTTCAATAGTAATTCAGAGGTGGAGGGGTGGCGAATTTTTGTACGGTGTTTCGCTCTGTGTCTCATGTCGGCAATCCGATGTTCGATTCATGGTTGCTCTGGAGATGATGTTAAGCGAGGACACTGGTGGCACAAGTGCCTAACTCGCGAATTACGGTGCAAAAGCACAGAGTAAGACTGCGTGAAGCTGAAGACTGGAGAATAAGTACGTAAGTCCCCTCGAGTCCTCTTTTTATATCTCTCTTTTCGGGGTGTATTCTAATTTCTAAGAGTGGGAATCTTCCAAAACTTCGACGAATTGAACTTGCGCAGAAGTGGGAATTTTTCAATCTTAGCAAATTAAAAATGTGCCAGTGTCTTCGTTAGGCGGGGTGTTTCTCCTACTTTTTACGTTTTACTCGTAGTGATCGCCCATTGGTGAGTTCGATATTCCTTCAAAGATTCCTTGCACGTGTTCAGATTAGAAAAAGATCCTATTCTTCTATAATAATTTTATCGTTATTGGTGCAGCTGTGTTTATTGAATATTCGTTGGAAAATTTTATTATTATAGATGCAGCTGTGTTTGTTAAGTATTTCGTATTGTAAGACCGCCCTGTATATACCGCGCATTCTACCTGTAGAGTTAATTAGACATTAAGATTCCCGCCGGTGTCGCGCCGATTTCACCTTCGCGCACGGCCTTCAAATCACTAAGGAGCGTCAGTCCTTTTAAGGATAGAACGCCGAGAACGCCGACGCCCCGTCCTTTTAAGGATAAGGCAGCCAGGCAGTTGGAATTACATTGAAGGCCACGCGACACCCCGTAGCTTTTAAGATCTGTTCTGGTCCGCCTAGAATACCATAGTTTACTTGCATGCGAACCTTCGGGATTACAGAACACGGCCGCTTGAGCCACGCTCGCTTCCCGAGCTCCACGCGCACCAACCACGCGCGAAAACTCTGTACGCACCGCGCTTGCATATCGCCTTGTGAACCACAACCGCTCACGCGCGAAACTCTGTGCGCACCGCGCTTGCATGTAGCATTATGAATGACAACCGCTCACGCGCGAAACTCTGTACGCACCGTTCCTGCATGCTGCTTCGCATAGTTATCAGTGTTAACTCTCTTTTATAATAACCGTTGGAATAAACCTAATTATTTAAACCGCTTATACGAGGACAGTAAGTTGGAGTTTCCCCCTTCTCCCGAATCCTGGCACCGGCGAGCCTTGATCCGCGGCGTACGGGAAAGGTGAACCGTTACATAATATTATTAATATTATTATTATGAACACGATGAGCATCTTAATCTCTTTTAAATTATCTTTTCCAAACTCGTCGACATTTCAATAACGTTCTTTTATTTCTTTTTAATAAAACTATATATTTTTCTAAATTTCATATATGTATATTGCATATGACAAGAACATTAATTTTATTTATTATAAAAATGAAGGAAAAATTAATAAATATAATTGCAAGGTTAATCATATATAATTTCTACAGACACAGTGTCATAAAAAACTGAATTGATCTAAACATTAAGAGATATACAGGGTGTCCCATAATTCGCGGATCACCCGCCATGTGCAGGTAGAGCACATGAAACCGAGAAGAAAAGTCCTTTACCATTTTGCGATTTTCGTAATAATTATTAAGAAATTAATTTAAAAAGATGGGCCAATCACAAGCGCGCGGCGAGAAGAGACTTCCTACTCAGGCGTCGCTAGGTGCGCGGCGAAGCGGTGAGAGGGGCGCTGTATACGGCTACGTACGAGCGAACGCTGAAGCCACGCATCTCGAACTATTCTCTCTCTCTCTCACTCTCATTTTCTCTTTCTCGCGCGCGCGGCATAGGAAGCAGAGTTGGGCAAAAATCTAATTAACAATTACAAATTTCAATTACAATGTAATTCTTAATGCAATTAATAATTACATTTTATAATCGTTAATTATTGCAAACAATTACATTGTTTGCAATAATTAACAATGTAATTGTTTGCAATAATTAACGATTATAAAATGTAATTATTAATTGCATTAAGAATTACATTGTAATTGAAATTTGTAATTGTTAATTAGATTTTTGCCCAACACTGCTTCCTATGCCGCGCGCGCGAGAAAGAGAAAGAGAGAGTGAGTGAGAGAGAGAGAGAGAGAGAATAGTTCGAGATGCGTGGCTTCAGCGTTCGCTCGTACGTAGCCGTATACAGCGCTCCTCCCACCGCTTCGCCGCGCACCTAGCGACGCTTGAGTAGGAAGTCTCTTCTCGCCGCGCGCTTGTGATTGGCCCATCTTTTTAAATTAATTTCTTAATAATTATTACGAAAATCGCAAAATGGTAAAGGACTTTTCTTCTTGGTTTCATGTGCTCTATCTGCACATGGCGGGTGATCCGCGAATTATGGGACACCCTGTATATATATATATATATATATATATATATATATAAATCATTTATCTTCTTTTATTCTAATATGTATAATACATTAAAAAGAACGCTGGAATGGGAGAGAGCGGGTGAGAGAGAGAGAGAGAGAGAGAGAGAGAGAAAATATTTGATTTCAAATTATTTTTATGTCATCAACGCCGCATTATTTGTGACCAGACTATTTTTAGTTCATGTAATCTCAATTTTCTAACGTGCGCGAGTCAGATATTTCCGGTTAAAAGACTCTGGCATTTATTCCTATGCAAGTAATATAACTATGTTACACAGCCACGCCAGTTTGGCAATATCGGCGATGCATATATGATTAGAGTTTCTGTTTGTGGACAAGGATCGGGTAGAAATAGTTGCACATGCCGGAAGCCCAGCGAAAGGCCCATATGAACATCCATGTATCTTTGCTTAAAAAAAGATAGTTTGCAATTCCTACAAAATTATCATTTTTCAGAGAATTACCGCTACATTTTGCGTATGGCGACGTAATTTCCTTGAAATAATCATAAATAATTATAAAATATTATTCTGAAAAATTATATACATAAATATATGAAAGTACTGTAATATATGGAAAATTCTTAATGTGTAAAAATATGAAATTAATAATTATAAACGTGAAGAAACATAAATATTATTTTTTTGTATTGCTTAATAAATCGTGTACGAAATTAACAATTAAATATAAATATTTAAAAATTAACAATAAAAATAATCAATGATTTTTAATACGTAAACATAAATTTAATTTTAAATCTAAATTTTGTAGGATTTGGCAACCTTATTTATTTATGTAATTATTTAATGTCTGTTATGTTGAAATTGATAGTTCTCGATCATCTCTTGAAACGGTAAGATTACATTAGTCTCTATATAACGATATTATCGATTCGCAGTAATAAAGTGTTAATAGCAACTGACTCTTCTAAGGAGAGGGATTATATTACAATTAATATAATATTTTCAATACACAGGGTGAGTCAGTAAATACGAAATATTATATATCTCTCTTTAAAAATACATAAACGGTATATAGAACGCGATTTTAATATTATTAATTATGAACACGATGAGCATCTTAATCCCTTTTAAATTATCTTTTCCAAACTCGTCGACATTTCAATAACGTTCTTTTATTTCTTTTTAACAAAACTATATACTTTTCTAAATTTTATACATGTATATTGCATCTGACGAGATCATTAATTTTATTTATTATAAAAATGACGGAAAAATTAATAAATATAATTGCAAGGTTAATTGTTCGAGAGCGAGGCGAAATTAGAAAAGTGTGTGCGAAGATCTTTTGGTTCGCGGAAAATAAATCTCGCGAGTACAATTCACGTTTTTAATTATAACAAAATAATTAACACGATTACAAATGATACAAAAAGTTCCTGATAAAAGCTCGGTCGGTTATAGGCGGTTTCACAAAAAAGAATAGCGGTTGTCGTAAGCGGTTTCACAAGAGAATAGCGGTTGTCGTAAGCGGTTAACAAAGCGAGTCGAAATGCGGTGTAACTAAAAATGCGGTAACTAAACGCGTAAGCGAGTGTCTCTAAGCGGTGTAACTATATGCGGTAATTAAACGCGTAAGCGAGTGTCTCAGGCGCTCCTCACGAGCGGGCCCTTTTATAGCGGTTCTTTAATCTCTCGCTGCCAATGAATTTGAACCTCCGAGTTCGGTTCGAAGATTCAACGCGGCGCCAAACTTTATTGGCCGCCCCTTGAAATATCGGCGCGAGATGAGATTCGGAGCGAGTGATAGGCCGGTGGCCCGTACGTCACGGGCTACGTCACGGCCTCGCGCGTGCCGGCAGCCGTTTATCGCGTGGCCAACCGACAAAGTTGTTTGCGTGTTTTCGTGTAGAACTTATTTGTCACATGGGCTTCAAAAGTCAAAAAACACCAAAAAACCTTAAATAATAATAGCGATAAAAACATTGTTTTTCGACTTTGATCGCGGTGGAATAATAATGCGAAGCCTATGTGACAAAGAAGAAATTAATTTAAATGTAATTTAATGCAATCTCAAACATTCCCACCCGCCTCGGCACTCCGTGCCGAAATAAATTCGCGTGCCAAGGAACAGGTGTCGAGACTTGGCCCATAAAGTTCGATTGATTAGCGCGTTCGATCTGGAATGCGTGATCGAGTGAAGCGGGGTGGCGAGCGGGAGTGCGGGGAGACGTGCTCATTCAGAAAGTGTTGTGTATCGCGTCGCGTAAGGTTACGCACGAGTGCGGTGTTATTGAGTTTATGTGATGAATGGATAATTTACAGTGAGAAAATAATGCAAGTGAACAATTGAAATTAAAATGTGTTGGCAGAAGGCCATGCATTCGTGCGTGCGGTTGTAAATTTGACTATTTTTTTAAAGTGCGGTGAGTGCGTGGCAGCGAAGATGAAAAGAGAGAATTAAAGTAAGCATAACGTGAATATTGACGAAATGTAAGAGTGAACGCGGCGCGACCCGTCGGATTAAATTCTATTCTACATTTATTTTTTATTTCTTATAACTAGTGTACAAGAGTGCGGTTTCTGTGGTCGGTGATGTCTCGGTGATGCTGGGCAGCAACACGAGCTTGGTGAGTGGTCGGATGAGCTCTGTGGTGGGTGTCCGGATGGTCACCACGCGCACGATGTCGTCGTCTCCGGGATGCAGCTTGATGATGCGGGCGAGGGGCCATCGGCTTGGCGGGGTTGTCTCGGAGCGGAGTAAACACAGCGTGCCGATGTTGGGAGCCGCCTCGGGTCCCAGCCACTTTGGTCGAGAGGTAAGTCCGTGCAGGTATTCTCGGGACCATCTCTGCCAGAAATGGCCCCTCAATTTTTGCACCAGTTGCCATCGCGATATGTGCGAGTCCCTTTGTTCGGTCCGCGATGGCTCCGGTGCGGCGAGAAGCGGGGCGCCGATAAGGAAGTGTCCGGGTGTCAGTGCGGTGAAGTCGTCGGGGTCGTCGGATAAAGCGTGGAGTGGCCTTGAATTTAGGCAGGCCTCCACTGTGAGCAAGGTGCTGAACTCCTCAAATGTTAAGGTAGCTTCCCCGATGACTCGCCTTAGGTGGTGTTTAGTGGATTTGACAGCCGCCTCCCAGAGCCCCCCGAAGTGCGGCGCGGCGGGTGGGTTAAAGTGCCATCGCACTCCCTGTAAGCTTGTGATGTGCGCGATGCGACGGCCGTCGGACGATGATGCCTGGAAGAGTTTTCTCAATTCGCGGTCTGCTCCAATGAAGTTGGTGCCGCAATCAGAGTATAAGTCCGTGCACAGGCAGCGCCGTGAAGTGAATCGGCGGAAGGCGGCTAAGAAGGCCTCGGTTGTATAGTCCGAGGCCAACTCTAAGTGCACGGCTCGCGTACAAAGGCACACGAAAACGGCGATGAAACCTTTGTACGCTCTCGATGTCCTCGCCCTTTAGACGTCCGGATTTGGAACGGGCCGGCGTAGTCCACGCCGGTGCGGAGGAACGGGCGTCCAGGAGTGACTCGGCCGCGAGGAAGATTGCCCATCTGTGGTTGCGGTGCGGTGGCTCGCCATCGGGTGCACGTCACACATCGATGGAGCAGTTGTTTGACGACGGCCCGTCCTCGCGGAATCCAGAAGCGCTGACGGAGCAAACCCAGCGTGAGCTGTACTCCGCCGTGTAGTGTTCTTTGGTGGCATGAGTCTATCAGAAGTCGAGTTAGCCATGACGTTGATGGGGCGATCATCGGGTGTCGTTCGTCGTTCGACAGAATGGCGTGCTTGAATCGCCCTCCGACTCTCAGCACGCCGTTGTGATCCCGGAATGGGCTCAGCTTTGATAGAGGGCTGCGGTGGGCGACGATGCGGTTGGCGTTTATAGCGGTGATTTCGTTGGCGTAGTGCATTGACTGCACCACGCGGAGCCATCGATGCAGTGCTTCATCGAGCTCGGCCGGTTCGAGAACCGGCTTTGGTGTAGCGTCGCCTGGAATTTGTTCGTGAGCGGATGAACGTCGCCATCGAAGGCACCATGCTGTCACCCTGAGGAGCCGTTGCAGAAAGGAAAATCTGAGCAACTCCTTGGGCTCAGATTCCTCGTTGGCGGCGGCGTGGTGCGTGGACGCTTTCTTCTCGGGCGGTTCGCCCTTGGGAGCCTCCAGGTTCTTTTCCGGCCAGCAGCGGTTCGTCCTTCAGAAGCCAGTTGGGGCCCGTCCACCACAGCTGATGATGTGCCAGCTCGCTGGGAGCTATTCCTCTTGATGCGCAGTCGGCCGGGTTTTCTCGTCCAGGTACGTGTCTCCACTGGGCCTCCGGGAGCAGCGTCTGGATCTGGGCGACTTGGTTGGCCACGTACGTCTTCCACCTCGAGGCGTGTCCTTGAATCCAGTAGAGGGTGACCTTGGAGTCTGACCATAGAAATATTGGCGCTGCAAAAAGACTCAACACAATGCGGAGATGGTGAGTAAGCGTCACTAATAAAGATGCAGCGCAAAGTTCAAGGCGCGATAACGAAATTTGTTTAATCGGAGCAACTTTGCTCTTTGCAGCTAGGAGGTGGATCGTCGCGGTGCCGTCGGTCACGGTGCGAAGATACACGGCGGCGGCGTAGCCTCTCTCAGAGGCATCCGCGAAACCGTGTATTTGGAGGGTTGAGGCTTCCTCTCCGGTGCGAAGCCAGCGGTGAACCCGTATTTGTTCGAGTTGCGGAAGCTCCTCGAGGAGAAGGTGCCACTGTTGAGCATCGGATGATGGAAGCGGAGCATCCCAATCCAGTCCTTAGAGCCAGGCGGATTGGATTAGGATCTTAGCGCGGATAATTACTGGAGCCAGCCAGCCCAGCGGATCGAAGAGACGCGCTGTCTCTGCGAGGACTCGCCTCTTCGTGTATTCGGTCGTCGTGCGGGGTTGGATCGCGAACGCGAAATGGTCGTTGCGCTCATGCCATCGGAGACCCAGGGTGGGATGGAGCTCATCCTCCCAGGTGTGCTGAGCCTTGAGGAGCCGGTGCTCTTGCGGGACTCCGGTGAGGATGTCCTCGCAGTTGGAGGCCCATTTTCGCAGCGGAAACCCGCCCGCCATGCAAAGTCCGCGAAGTTCGTGCTGCAGCGTTGCTGCCTCTGACTTCGCGTTGGCGCCCGATACGATGTCGTCGACGTAACAGTCTCGTCGAAGAGCGGCGGCACCGAGAGGAAAGCGAGACTCTTTGTCGTCGGCGAGCTGGCGCAGAGTTCGAATCGCGAGGAACGGCGCGCACGCGAGACCGTATGTTACTGTATTCAAGCTGTATTCCTGAACCTCACGCGTGTTGTCGCGACGCCATAGCACGCGCTGGAAGTCACGGTCGACGGGGTACACGAGAATTTGGCGGTACATCTTCTTGATGTCCGCCACGATGGCATAGCGATGCCACCGCCAGCAAAGAAGGACGTCGGCGAGCGCGGGAAGGAGGTTAGCTCCCACTAGGAGCTGCGAGTTCAGCGATTCTCCTGACCGGATGCTCTGCGACCCATTGAAGACCACGCGAAGTTTGGTGGTGATGCTTGATTCGCGCAGCACTCCGTGATGTGGTAGGTAACAGATCCTGTTGTCCGTGTCAGTTGCGGTTGACCCTTCATTAATTTCGCTCATGTGTTTCAGTTGCTCATACTCCAGCATGAACGAGCGGTAGAGGTCGCCGAATCGAGAGTCCCGGCTGCTTTTCCGCTCCATTGCGGTCATCTCGGCTGGCTTGCGAGTTTCTTCGAGGTTCCTTGGGGTAGTGGCGAACGGCAGCCGAACGACGTACCGTCCATCACTCGTGCGTGTGTGCGTTTGCGTGAAGAAATTCTCGCACCTTTCTTCCTCGGGTGCGAGAGCGGTGGGAGCGAGCGGCACTTCCTCTTGCTCCCAAAAGCGGCGGACCATCGTTGTGAGGTCGTGGTCTGCGGTGCACTGAAGTGAGTTGATGTGACCATGCAGCGTCGCAACGCTGTATCCTCCCGACAGAATCCATCCCAAGATGGTGTTCTGTGCCATGGGAGCTTGCGGTCCACCCTTGCGGATTCCATCCTTGAAGATTGCCGAGCAGATCTCGGCTCCGAGAAGCAGCTCGACGGGGTCGGTGGCCATGAATTCCGGGTCGGCTAACGGCAGTCCCTGGAGATGAGGCCATCCTTTGCGTTTTTGCGGTGTGGAACTTTGTAACAAGCCGCTTTCGCGAGGCGGGCGACGGATAACTCGGTCGGGATCGAAATTTACATTACAAACTACATAATATATAATATATAATAAGTTATATATGTAATATATCAAAGATATAATAAAATAGGTGAAGAATGCCGGAATTATTTAAAAAAGTGAAAGTCAAATAGTGAATAGTTTGATGTAGTCTTACATATTTATTTAGAAATGTGTATTTTTACTTCGAAACTTTGAAGTTGATTTTGTGAAGTGCTTTATATACAGATCACAAATTTGACTTTAATTTTTGTAAATAATTCCGGCATCCTTCACCTATTTTATTATATCTTTGATGTATTATTACATATTACATATATGACTTATTATACAGGATGTCCCCAATCAAAACTTTAGGAGCGTGTAGAGGACCGATAAACTAAGACAAAAAATCCTTTACAGATTTGCTCGTTTTTGCTTCGTTCTGAAGAAAATCGCAAAAAATGAAACAAATAATTTTCACCAAAAAATTTAAAACAACACTAAAATTATTAGATTTATCAAAAAGTATTATAAAATAAAAATTGTAGAACATGGAATTAAGAAAAGAGAGTGAGTTAAAATCCTTCTGAGGTAAAATTAGATTAGAAACAAAATTTCGCGTTGTCGCGTATTTATCTACAATCCTCTAATATATCTGTATATTACACAGGGTGTCTGATAATACTCGCCCTACCCGTAATGTGCAGGTAGAGCGGTTTAAACAAAGCAGGAAAGTCCTTTACCATTTTTTTCTAAAGAATTATTATTGGGTAAAGTATGGCCAATTAGCGCTGACCTTTAGCCGGGCGCACGTCGGTGAATCGCGCACTGTGAAGTGTGCAGCGGCGCACACTATCAGGCGCGAGGCTCACCAACGTGCTCCCGATTAAAGGTCGGCGCTGATTGGCCATACTTTACTCAATAATAACTTTTTTATTAAGTGTTATAGAAAAAAATGGTAAAGGACTTTCCTGCTTGGTTTAATCCGCTCTACCTGCACATTATGGGTTTTTATCAGACACCCTGTATATTATGTAGTTTGTAATGAGCATCGTGACACTTTTACATGCATCTATAGAAATTTTTAACTATTTTTGACATCAATTAATATATGTCTCTTAAGCATTTCATACATTTAATAATGTAATAATGTTACATTTAATAATGTTATTGACAAATTGAATATCATGAACTTGTTAGTATCTTGTTAATAATAATATGTTTAACATGTATGTAAATTTTTATTATCATATAAAATTGAAAATTTTATATTATTATAGATGTAAAATTTATATAGTTGTATATAAGAGACTCGATGCTTGAATCGTGAAATTGTTTTCAAAACACAATACGTCAAATATAATAATATGTGAAGGATGACAGTTTTTCCGTAAATTTCCGTAAATTTTCCGTTCGAACGTGCGCTATGTCTCGAATCGAGCTCTCGTCGTTATACAATATCAATAAACAAATAATAACGTCCCGGACAAAACGCTAAGTCAATATATATCTATATAAAAATTATATGCCTACAGTTCGGCCATTCTGACATTTTGGCCGTCCCGGTCAAACGCTAAAGAAAACAAGTCTTGATCCCGTTCGCAAAAAGAATCGCGTTGTACTTAAAATAAAATAACGTCGAATTTCTGGTTAATGTATATAAGGGCGCATTTGATCTGGCGCTGATATACCGGTATACGGTCGTTGAGTCAGCTGAAAGCCCTCAATATCGGTAATGACGTAACGGTCGCGATCCAAAACCTTTTTTATTACATACGGACCTTTAAATCTAGGTATTAATTTTTTGTTGATCCCTGGCGTAGTCTCTGTATTTCGTATTTCCACGTAATCGCCGACTTTATATTCGCGCGCTGGTTTTCGTCGCAAATTGTATCTTATTTCATTTTTATGCTGCGTTTCGCTGATGTTCGCTTGAGCTTTCTCTCGCCACAAATCGAGATCGCGTTCGGGATTATCATTTAAATTAATTAAACTACGCAACGAATCATTTGAATCTCCTCGCTGCTCGACGCCAAACAATAAACGAGCAGGAGTCTCGCCGGTCGCACGACAAACCGTATTATTTAAAGAATACTCGACTCGTTCCAAAGCACGGTCCCATTTACAGGGTGTCTCGCTCGATTTCGCTAACATTGGGGTTATTATTCTGTTAAATCTCTCTACCTGTCCGTTTGCTCTCGGCGTGCTTACCGCAACTAAAATGTGGTCTATATTGTTGGATTTTAAATATTTCTTGAACGCGTCAGATGTGAAACAAGTTCCCCTGTCCGAAATCAAGCGTTTCGGTTTGCTATACGTGCGGAAATATTCGCAAAGATGTCTTATTGATTCCTCCGTCGTTGTTGATTTACACGGATAGAGCCGGATAAATTTAGTGAACGCGTCAATAATAACAAGCAAATGACGATAACCTTTACCGGTCCTTTCCAAAGGCCCCATGTGGTCTATATGTATAGTTGCGAAAGGCAAGTTTTCCTTCGGTATATTATGCAAATATCCTTCCGCTCTACCGCTTGGCGGAGAAAATTCAATGCACTTTAAACAATTGTTAATATATTCTCGTACTTTATCGCGCATTCGTGGGAACCAATAAACCCTTGCTATATTATTGATTACTTTATCAATTCCTACGTGACCAAGATCATCGTGACAGGTTCAAATAACATTCGCTTCCATCAAACGCGGAACATAAAATAATAATTTCTTATTCTTGTCTTTTCTATATACTAATCCATCGCGCAGCTCGTACTGTTTTACATCGCCTGTCTCTAATTCGCTGCGGATTTTAAGAATCTCTTCGTCGCGATCTTGACAGACGGATAAAGTTCTTTCGAGCGTACTACCTTCTAACACGAGTACGCTGTGACAGCGGCTAAGAGCATCGACGTGGGCCATTCGCTTTCCCGGACGATGAACAATCTCATAATCATAATTTTGTAGAAAAAGAGCCCAACGCGAAATTCGAGGATTTATATCTTTTTTTGCTCAACGTGAGACGGAAACTATCGCAATCGGTAATAATTCTAAACCTGCGTCCCGCGAGATATATGTGGAATCTTTTTAACGCGTATACAACAGCCAGACACTCCAACTCAAAGCTGTGATATCTCGATTCCGTCGGCGTCGTCCGCTGGCTCCAAAACGAAATTGGACGCCACGTATTATCATTCTGCTTTTGGAGCAGAATTCCGCCGAAACCGCTTGCGCTTGCGTCACAATGTAATTCCGTCTCCGCGCGCGGTGAATATATGGCTAATATTGGCTTGCTAGATAAACGCTCCTTGAGCGCTTCGAACACAGAATTTTCTTCCGAACTGAATTTAAAAACGGCATTCTTTTTAACCAGCTCATACAATGGTTTCGCTAACACCGAAAAATTAGGAATAAATCGGCGAGAATAACTAGCAAGTCCGACAAATCTGTGTACATCCTTAGCATTGCGCGGTATCGGGTAATTCAAAACAGACTCGATGTTTTCGTCGCTCGGTCGAATGCCATGCCCGCTCACACAATAACCCAAATAACGAATCTCAGTTTGTGCAAAACAACACTTGTCTAATCGAAATTGTAAATGGTGCTTGCCTGCTATTTCAAAAACTTCAGACAAAACTTCGATATGCTCGCTCACATCTTCCGTCGCGACCAACAAATCATCCAGATATAATATTATTTTATTTCCTCGAACCAACGGCTCAAACACGGCATGAATATAACGCTGAAATACACGCGGTGCGCTCATTAAGCCAAACGGCATACGCAAATATTCGTATTGGCCCAAAGGAGTCACGAATGACGTGAATTTAACGGATGCCTCGTGCATCTTTACGTGGTGAAAACCGTCTTTCAAATCCAAGATCGTGAAATATCTTTTATCTCGCAAACGATCAATATTATCGTCGCTTAATTCGGTCGGGAAATTATCGCGTATCGTAATCTTATTTAACTCACGATAATCAATACATAATCGAAAGCTATTATCTTTTTTCTTTGCCAAGACAATAGGGCTAGCATATGGCGAATTACTAGGTCGAATAATAGTTTTTTCCAAAAGATCGTCTAAGATTTTACGCAAAGCTTCCTTGTCCGCGAACGATAATCTCCGTGGACGCATACTTATCGGTTGTTCGTGTTTAAGCGCAATAATCATTTCAAAATCCGGCACGCGTTTCTCCGCTCGAAGATTATTCAAATAACAAGATTCATAGATCCTGCGAATCTTTGCAGCCACATCTTCGCCGACAACCGGATTAACTCGTAATTCATCGTGTGAGCGAACAAGACCATCACCGTATTCGATGTGCATCATTTGGTGAACAACGCGCGCTTCCTCCGCGTTCACAATCTCGAGATCCTTTCCCAATGTCACACGCAGTGACGGATGATTAAAAAAATCTCTGCCTAGTAGCGCATTGTACGCCATGGTATTGTGCGGGACAGTATAAAAACTTTATCCTCACGCGTACACCCTTTACATCTAGATCAGCGTAAACGACACCGTTAATTCTCAGCCGCGAGCCATTAATTCCGCAAAATTGACCGACGTTTTCGTCCGCAAGTAAACGCGAGTCGCCTCGAATTATCTCGCCCTTAATAAGACTAATCGGAGAGCCCGAATCGATCATCGCATCAACAACATAATTATCCGTACCGCCGCTCTCATTTCTGGCTACGACTTTAACAACAAACATATAAGGTTTTAACAACACAGCAGATTGTACGACATTAGCCGACGCAATTCGCACAGAGTCATTTGACATTTCCGCCGCCGCGGACCGATTTTGCTTCGGACATTCCCTCGCTAAATGTCTCGGCGATCCACACGAATAACAAGCCCGTTTCACCGGCGATCGCTTACACTGGGTTGCGATATGCCCCATCTCATGACACCGGAAGCACTTCGTCTGTTTTCCTCTCGTCGACGTCTCGATCCTTCCTCCGCCAGTCATCCTCGCTCCCTCCTTCCTTGGCCTGGTGTCGATTCTCCTGTGGTTCATCTGGATTTTTTCGAACGCCTTTAATAACTCCGTCCCCGATCGAAAGTTCATGAGGCGCGCCTGATTTTGCAAACGTGGATCTGTTACTCCTTCAATGACGTAATCCAGCAGCTCGTCTTCCGCGATCGGTATGCGGTTCGCGAGGATTACTTTTTCGTGGTAGTAATCGCAAAACGGCTCGTCTCCTCTCCATACGCGGGACTCAAATTCTCTTCTTAACGACAGCTTCCCTGGCCGCAAGTCAAACATCAACTCCATTTCTCGCAAAAGATCCTCCAGGTTTAACGTCACGTACTCGGCTTTCGAATAAAACCACGATAACGCACGGCCCTTCAGCCGAGAGCCAATCAACACTTTCATCGAGTTCTCGTCTAGTTGATATGTGCGTCTCAACAATTCCAATTGCTGCTTCCATCTCCAGAAAGTACCATCCGCTGCATCAAATTCAGGCAGCAACTCCTTGATGCCTCTAACGCCTCCAAACGCCGAAATAGTGCTGCCACTCGTCATCGCCGTCATTGTCGATGCGCTCCGCATTATCTCCACTTCTCGTCGGAGCAACTGTTGCTCCCTTTCCAAAATCGCTCGCTCTCGACGTAGCAAAGTAAGTTCCCTTTGCATCGCATCATCGCTGTCCTCCGACCTTGATGCCGTCGCGCTCGCTTGATCCTCTCGTCTCAGAGCATTGTCACCGGTCTCCGCTCCCCCGGCGGCATCGTCCCGTTCGCCAGCCACATGCACGTCAACCAAAGTCGCGGCGCCGTCCGAACGCGCCGCTCGTCCCCGCTCGCAGAGCCTCTCCCATGCATCCGGATCATTCTCCTTCAACCGCCGGATGAGTTCGACTTTTGTTCCTCCCGTAGATACTCCTTTCTCGCGAAGAACCTCTCTCAATTCGGCAACGGTAAAATCGTTTGCTTGATACGACTCCATTACTGTCACTCCGTTATTCAAGTCCGTTAATAATCTCGATCGATATACCGCCGCGTGACTCGACGTTCGCAACACTCACGAATTCAAAATATCGACCGTCTTTATTTGTGCTCGCGCCTCACACGGTATCTCGTACTGCCGAGAAATCTCAGATTGCTTACCTCGAGCAGAATTCACGGAACTGGGTGCAGTGTCTGTATCCCACTTCTGATAAAGCTGTGGGCCTGTCAGGATAGCCCGTGTATAGGGAGAGATGATATAATTTGAATTAAACAGATAAATAGACTAGGAAGGCGAATGCTTTTATTGCGAACGATTTATTTGCGAGGATGTTGTCGCCTATTGCCCGTGTCGTATCTGTTATTGCCGATATCGCTGGATTCTCGCTCCGAGGTTCTTCTTATTGTTCTTACGACGAGGAATCTTTTTGATCTCTCTGGGACTCCGAAATCGCGGATATTTATATTCTTTCTGCGCTAAGTTTATCCCCGCTCCCCGAGGTCGAACCAATCGCCGGGCGATAAATAACAAAGATTTGATTTGCTAATTCGAACGTTCGAACGTGCGCTATGTCTCGAATCGAGCTCTCGTCGTTATACAATATCAATAAACAAATAATAACGTCCCGAACAAAACGCTAAATCAATATATATCTATATAAAAATTATATGCCTACACTTTAAATAGTTTAGTGTAATATAGTGATATAGTGATATAGTTTTCATAATGGGACGCAAATGTGATTACAAACATTTGCCTCTGAGTCGCCGCAGAGTTTCTTTCAAGAAAGGCTGGATAAGAAGGTTAGTATATTTCTATTTACATAACATAATTACGGAATTAGTGCTATATACACAGATATATATACGCATACAGATTATATATGACGCACATAAAACATACATTATAAAGAAATAGCAGACAAGGATGAACAAACATAAAAAGAGAGAATGCATAAATGAGTGAATGAGTGAGTGAATGAGTGCCCAGTGAGAAATGATAGATAGGAAAGGCGTTTATTAAACGTCTGTAGACGTCTAATAAATATGTAACACGTTTTCGATCTATATTTCTGACTAGATGAGTGAGTGAGAGAATGAGCGAGTAAGCAAACGAGCTAATGTACAAAGGTAATATATTGATTGATTGAACATCATTGAACACAAACTATTGAGCATAAACTATCGATAGACCGAGATATACTATTTTCCTTTCTTTTGTTACTTTTCAGAGTTTAGTGGCACTCAATGCGAATAATGAATACATCGCTTTGCAACATTTATATAGACTTTTAATCACTGACTTATATTCTTTTTTTGTCCTTGCTTATTCTTGTCTGTCTATATATTTGTTTGTTATTGCATATATTATATGTGCATCATATATAATGTGCATGTATATCTGCATGTATAGCAGTAATCCTAAAACTCTATATTATTTTTGTAAATTTTTGTAACACAAAATTCAGTATATAAATTTATATAACCAATATATATATAGAAAAGTACTTTTTTAAAGTTGATGTCATTTAACACAAAATTATAAATTGAGAAATTAATAAATAACATACTTTTCTAATTGTAAAATTATTAAGCAAATATTGTGTATCAACATATTTTGCAGCTTTATTTTTTATTTGTATTTTAAAGTTAAAGTTAAAAAATTTGTAGATTGTATTTAACATTTAATAACATAAAAAAATTAATTTTATAATTTTAAAACATGAAAATTAAGTAATTTGTAATAAAAATACAACATTCATTAATTATTAATGTTCAATTTAAAAATTATATTATAAATCATTGTAAAAAATTATTTTTCCTCTCGATAAAGAATAGGGGTTGGATTAAATTATTAAATGGCATAGATTTTATTTAAGACAGATATACATGGCAAAGAGGAAAGAAAAATGCTGGTAATTAATAATATAAAATATTCTTAATAAAAAAAGAATATTTTTTAGAAAATATATAATTTTGTTTGATAGACATTTTAATTTATAGATACATGCATAATTTCTCTCTCTCTCTTTCTCTCTCTCTCTTTCTGTCTATTCCTTATTTATATATATATACATATATATATTTCTCTCTCTCTCTCTCTTTCTGCCTATTTCTCATTCATATATATATATATATATTTTCTCAATATACAGGGTGATTCAAAACAACCTTCTGTCCTTACAATGTCATATACTTGACTCAATTTTAAGACGATTTTTCCTTTGCCAAAATTTTTTCCGAGGCTTAGTTTTCAAATTATAAGCCAAAATAGTTAACGAATTACGGGCCGCGTACGCGAGGCAGGCAGGGGCGGCGCAACTCACTGTCCGATGCTGGTGATTACGTGAAGCGCTCGCTGCGATCAACTGTTTGCTACATGCGATGGGTATAACAGAGAAAGACAGACAGAGAGAGAGAGAGAGAGAGAGAGAGAGAGAGAGAAAGGGAGAGAGAGAGAGAGAGAGAATGTGTATGTGTGTGTATACGCGTATACGTTCTCTCTCACACATACACCCCATCGCATGTAGCAAACAGTTGATCGCAGCGAGCGCTACACGTAATCACCAGCATCGGACGATGAGTTGCGCCGCCCCTGCCTGCCTCGCGTACGCGGCCCGTAATTCGTTAACTATTTTGGCTTATAATTTGAAAACTAAGTCTCGGAAAAAATTTTGGCAAAGGAAAAATCGTCTTAGAATTGATTCAAGTATATGACATTGTAAGGACAGAAGGTTGTTTTGAATCACCCTGTATATACAATTTATATACAGGGTATCTTGCAACCTCCGTACAATACTTTATTAGCGTTCTAGAGATAAAATACAATCAAAAATTCTAATACAGAAATTTTGAGACTGCAATAGTTTTTAAGTTATAAGCGATTATAGTTTGCCAATGATATCGCGTCAAATTCTCACTCAGGTCCATAATTACATTTACACGTGTACCGATCTGTCATCTGTTATTAATTTTTTCAAGGTGATATTGATTTTTGCTGCATAGCTGATTATATTTTATCATTTTCTATGTACGTGTATATTACGCCTACATCATACAATTTCACTCCTCTCTTAGAACCTAAAAAGAGACAGACAAAAAATAATAGATTAATTTTCCACAAATACTTCTTTGGTTAAAACGGAAATGTATCTTGTTTGTGAAATATGTGAGAACATTACGTTTTACAATAAAGAAAATTAAAAATTAAATAATAATAATAAAATAATTAAACATTCATAATTAATGATATTATTAATAATATAATATTTATATTTATAATAATAATAATAATAATAATAATAATAATAATAATGTTTATAAATATTTTTATTGATATTTATATTGACAATATAATATTAATATTATTTTTAATAATTTTATGTTTTTATTGATTTTTCTTATTAATAATAAATTATTATTTTATTATTTAAATATTTAATTAAATTATTCTAGTATTGAATGTTTTCCATTGAAGATTTATAATTTGTTAATATTAGCCTATCGCCATAACGTGTTATGTAGGCGTAATACACACGTACATAGAAAATGATAAAATAAAATCAGCTATGCAGCAAAAATCAATATCACCTTGAAAAAATTAATAACAGATGACAGATCGGTACGCGTGTAAATGTAATTATGGACCTGAGTGAGAATTTGACGCGATATCATTGGCAAACTTTGATCGCTTATAACTCAAAAACTATTGCAACCTCAAAATTTTTGTATTAGAATTTTTTTAATCTTACAACACATTTTACTTTTAGAACACGCGAATAAAATATAGTACAGAGATTGTGAGACACCCTGTGTCTGAATGAGGAATAGACAGAGAGAGAGAGAGAGAGAAAGAGAGGAATTACACATATATAAATATCTATAAATTAAAATGTCTATGAAAAGAAATAATATATTTTACAATTTTTTTTTTTTTTTAAATATTGTATATTATTAATTATCAGCATTTTTTTTAAATCATGTATATCTATGTCTTAAATTAAATATATGCCATTTGAATTTAATGCAATTCCTACTTTCCATCGAGAGGAAAAATAAAATATAAATAGAGAATAATAGAGAAAAAATAATATATATATATATAAATATAAGTAATCTTTCGAAAAATATAAAGTAAAGGAATAACAATTTCTGAAAAATAACAATGCAATCTTTTGTTTATTTTTATATGTAAAAGTAAAAATTGTATTTTGTAATAGTAGTTAGTGCCAGAGGCGATTTATTCGTGAGCTGGTTGTTTTGAGAAATATTTAAAACCAGATGCGATTTGCATGTTTGTTCGTGTGCTGGTTTTCCAAAAAGTATAATCCAGAGGCGATTCTATTCGTGTGCTGGTTTTCTAAAAAATATAATCCAGAGGCGATTTTGTTCGTGTGCTGGTTTTATAAAAAATATAATCCAGAGGCGATTCTATTCGTGTGCTGGTTTTGTAAAAAGTATAATCCAGAGGCGATTCTATTCGTGTGCTGGTTTTCTAAAAAATATAATCCAGAGGCGATTTTGTTCGTGTGCTGGTTTTCTAAAAAATATAATCCAGAGGCGATTTTGTTCGTGTGCTGGTTTTATAAAAATTATAATCCAGAGGCGATTCTATTCGTGTGCTGGTTTTGTAAAAAGTATAATCCAGAGGCGATTCTATTCGTGTGCTGGTTACTTTCAATTATTTCATACCAGATGTGGTTTGCATGCGCGCTTTGGTTAGCATGTATGTAGTCGAAACATTATGTATTATATTATTTTAACAACAATTAAATAAAGATTTATAAACAAAAGATTGCACTTTTTCAGAGATTTTATTGTTATCAAGATATATAAAGTAATAAAAAATATAAATGTGACATACACCTTCATTTTGTAGCAATATTTTACGAAATACTAATTAATTTGTTTTTCTTTGCAGGCGGTAGTTATTGAAGCAGATAAAGATCCAAGAGATTCCAAATTACTCCACAAGCATTAAGGATATTAGCGATGAATCCATCGATTTTGAAAAATCGGTTGAATCAGTTCCCGATACGATGGATTCGAAAGTTAATATCCAGACAATGCAGGAATCACAGACAGGTATGTATAATGTCCAACAAAAAGATATTAGCGATGAATCCATCTATTTTGAAAAATCGGTTGAATCAGTTTCCGATACGATGGATTCGAAAGTTAATATACAGACAATGCAGGAATCACAGACAGGTATGTATAATGTGCAACAAAAAGATATTAGCGATGAATCCATCGATTTTGAAAAATCGGTTGAATCATTTCCCGATACGATGGATTCGAAAGTTAATATCCAGACAATGCAGGAGTCACAGACAGATATATATAATGTCCAACAAGAAGTCCAACTTTGCGAAGATAACAACAATTTTGTTATCGAAAATGGCCCTCTGGATACGAATCGTATCCAGGAAAGCATGCCTGAAGGCCGTCGCATTGTCGACATTGCTTTTCTGTGGAAAGAAATCCACAGAACATTCGATAATCATGCGCGAGGAATAGAGTGCCGATTTAAAGATTGGAAACTCATTAATTCTCGTCGCCGTGGGTTAATGACGCAGTTGTTCTTCAAGTGCCAAATGTGCAATTATAAAGCAAACATCTGGTCAGAACCCACAGAGCCAGAAACATTGGACGTTAATACGGCTGCTGTAGCAGGAACTGTTACAGTTGGAATCGGCTTTGCTCAGTTGGAAGAGCTATGTGTAGCCATGAATATTCCATGTATGTCCGATAAAACTTACATAAAATATCGAGAAAATGTAATCAATGATTTTGAGAAAACAGCCGTAGAAAATATGAAAATTGCTGGCGAAGTTGAAAAGCAACTCGCTCTCGAAAGAAAAGAAACTATAAACGGTATTCCGTACATAACTGTTGTAGCGGATGGTAGTTGGATGAAGAGATCGTACGGCAACGCCTACGATTCTCTTTCCGGTGTTGGTGCCATACTTGGTTACCGCACAAAAAAGGTTCTATTTGTTGGAATCCGCAATAAATTTTGCATGATATGTGATTTAGCGGAACGAAACAGAATCGAACCAAAAGATCATAAATGCTACAAAAATTTCGATCGTAACGCAAGCTCCACAAGTATGGAGAGCGACGCCATTGCAAAAGGCTTTAAAAGTAGCCTGGAAATGCATGGAATGATTTATAGAACGGTTATTACCGATGGTGATAGTAGCGTATATCAGACCATCGTTGATACTAGACCATATCGCGAACACAAATGATAACCGTGAAAAAAATTGAATGCACGAATCATTTGCTTCGCAATCTATGCAAAAAGTTGAGGGCTGTAGCAGAGACAACTCAGCCAAAAATGCAAAGAAAGCGTGGTTTTGTGCAGCTACGAAATGTTGTAAAAAGCAACATTTTGAAAATACGCAAAGAGATGATAAAAGCAATCGATTTGCAAAAAGAAGAAGAGCAACCTGACCATTATAAGGCAATGGAATTACAAAAAGATATCTTAAATATTCCTAGCCATATATTTGGTGAACATAAACGATGTAAGGAACGCGATCGTATATGTGACCGTGATGAAACAAATAAAAATTATGTACCATATCTCAAGTCGCACGGTCTTTACCAAAAAGTAGAGAGTGCTATCGTATATTTAAGCGCTTATTCCGACAGCTTGTTGCTAAAATTCACCAACAATCCTGCAGAATCGCTCAACTCGATAATCTGCAAAGAAATTGGTGGAAAGCGCATCAATTTTAGTAACCGAGGCTCCTACAATGCTAGAATTGCGGGGGCAGTTGTGTAATATAATACGCAACAAGTTCTCACGCAAGTGCATAAAAGCATATGTAAAAATGTTCCTCCCATTGTCGAGACTCTGGAAAAGCGACGACAAGCAAAAGTTGCAAGAACCAAAGAATCTCGGGAAATGAATGGAAGGCAAAAGAAATTCAAACGGGAATCAGGAACAGATTGTCATTACGGCCCGCAATCACAAAAACCAGATCTTCCACCCGATGTTTTCGAGCAACTTCGAGAAAATCATTTGGAAAAGTTGTTTGAAAATGGGAAAAATTGGAGACAAATTGAACGTGATACAATGGAGCAAAATGAATCGGATTTGTGGCATTCATTGAGACACGAAATGTTGACAGCGTCTAATTTTGGAATCATATGTCGCATGAGGCCGACAACGTCTTGCGCCGCGACTGTGAAGAACATTTTATTTCCTCCCTCTATCGATACCGCGGCTATGAAATATGGTCGCGAGATGGAAACAATTGCAAAAAAAGAATTGGCCGTAACACTGAACAAGGAGATTAAAACTTGCGGATTATTCATTCACATTGAAAATCCATGCTTGGGTGCTTCTCCTGACGGACTCATAGATGAAGATGGTCTGGTAGAAATAAAATGTCCTCTGTCAGCTGAGCATTTAACAGCGGAAGAGGCCATAAAGACGCTGCCTCAACTAAAAGACATCTTTGAAAAGAACAATCCAGATAAAATGAAACGGAATCATCGATTTTTCTATCAAGTTCAAGGCCAGTTAAATATAACGCAGCGAGATTATTGTATTTTTGCTGTGTGGACGCTTGAAAAGCTTGAAAATAGTACGTGTAAATAGGGATAATGTATTTTGGAGTAATCAAATGCTGCCCTTTTTAACACGTTTCTATTATGATTGCATGCTACCAGAAATTTTGGATAGTCGGCATAATAGACATATGCCTATTAGAAATCCAAAATATATAATAGAAGCTCAACAAGCGGCCAAAAAAATTATTAATCCAAAATGTCGTCGACAATGTAATATAAAAGACGAAAATCTTATCGAAGAAAGTCAAAGTTGTGAATCCAATATTTTACCAATGGAAGCAACTATTTCTGCTGTTACTGTTCTGAGTGCAAAACAAGATAACGATTGCATCGTTGTTAGTTACTCACAAAATAAAGAAGAACTAACTGAAGATGACATGGCAAGACAAAAAGAATTTCTCGAGAACTCGATTGCTCCTTTTTATTTAGTAAAGGATAACGTATTACCTGTATATAGCAAAATAAACGACGAATCATTGGACCGATTTTTACGCGTCGTAAGAAGTAATTCTCGTTTTGAAACACAAAGTGTGCTATATTTGAAATATCCTCATATAATTGAAGCAAGTTGTAGCGACAAAAGCTTACAAATTATTGGAGGAAACTGCAGTGATCACTGGCGATGTATATTTTTTGACGGCAACAAGCTTCGAGTGTACGACAGTCTACCCGGCTCTACATACGATAAATTAGTGCCTAAAGAAAAAAATTACATTCATCGCCGTTATCCACAAATAAATGAAAATAATATAATATTTGAAAAGGTTCAAGCACAACCTGATGGCACATGTTGTGGAATTTATGCTGCAGCTGTCGCTACAGCTATAGCCTTAGGAGGAAATCCTTGTAATGAGAAATATTCCAATAACGTGGAATATATGAGGAAACATTTTCTTAAAATTGTAGCAGAAAATAAATTGCTCCCTTTTCCAAAATAAAAAAATTTATCATTATCCGATAAATTTATCATTATATTGCAATGAATATAGTTGGAAAAAGATGCCTCAATGCAAATGTCCCGTTTGCAATAAAATCGGAGAGACGAAAAAAAAAACATATTGTGGTTGCGTTCTCACGGGATTGGGCGATGGAGGGGCCCATTCTATCCTTGATATCTGATATAATATCAAAATATTATATCATATAATTTTCTGTTATCTCTGTGCTTTTGAAGCAGAAAATATATTGTGACTGTTTGTAAATATTACAAATATATAATTATACAAAGTTTAAAAATTTGCATAATATATTTTGCATTATTATATGCTTTCGATTATATCTATTTAGCAAACAAGTCATAAATTGTGACTTGTAGAAAATTATACACAAATATTGCTAATATCCTTTATATATATATAATAAATATCGTTGGAAAGAAACGCCTAAATGCAAATTTAAATCGGAGAGACGAAAAAATATATATATATGGTTGCGTTCTCACGGGAATGGGCGATGGAGGGGCCCATTCTATTCTCGATATATATACATATATATATATATATATATATATATATATATATATATATATACAGGGTGTATAAAAAGTATCGAGACGGTGAAATATCTGGAAAACTAAGCATTTTCGAAAAAAATGTTTTAAATAAAAGTTGTAGGGTTTGAAAAGATCTATTTATTAGATACTATAAGTTTGACCTTGGGTGGCATCGCCAAGATAAGGTCACCTTGTATTTTTTTAATAGAAACCTCTTTTTTTTATTGCATATTCTTGTAGCTTATCTGGAGAGCTTTTCAAAACATTATAATAAAGTATTTTTCATTAAGAATTTTTTGAGTTATTTTATACCTTAATCTGACATATTTTGATATAAAAAATAAAATATCTTATAAAATATTTATTTTTCGATAATCTTATTATAATACTTTTATGTACAGAATGATGAGACAAATCAATTAGTGTAAAAAAAAAAAATAATTGTTTAAATAAAAAAATACATTGTAAATAATTATATACTTTTTCTTAAAAACAATTATTTTTTTATACTAATTGATTTGTCTCATCATTCTGTACATAAAAGTATTATAATAAGATTATCGAAAACTAAATATTTTACGAGATATTTTATTTTTTATATCAAAATATGTCAGATTAAGATATAAAAAAACTCAAAAAGTACTGAAAAATATTTTATTATAGTGTTTTGAAAAGCTCTCGAGATAAACTACAAGAATATGCAATAAAAAGTAGAGGTTTCCATTTAAAAAATTCAAGGTGACCTTGTCCTGACCTTGGCGACGCTACCCAAGGTCAAACTTATAGTATCTAATAAATAGATCTTTGAAACCCTACAACTTTTATTTGAAACATTTTTTTCGAAAATGCTTAGTTTTTCAGATATTTCACCGTCCCGGTACTTTTTATACACCCTGTATATATATATATATATGCACATCATGACAAAATCAAAAGAGACAATATGAGCAATATTATATTATTGTGTTCAAAATATGTATGCGACACAGACATCTGTGCTCTAAAATTGCTTGTACGAGATAGAGAAGTAGAAATACAACATTTTTTCTGTCTCCACATATTTAACACAACGCGAAAAACTTGGGTTTTATTGCTGTGTCTAAAATATGCATATGTCCCTGACTTTAATTAATCTACGTAATACTGTCGATAACGTAACTATAAAGCGTTGGTAATATACCGAAACTTTTAGTTACGTTTAGAGGAGGGCGCTAACCCATCGGAGTTCGCCCGTCGCTCCGGCATCCTCTTAAACATCAAAATTAAAGCATCGAATGATGATGAAGAAAAGAATAAACTTACAGAAGAACATGATGTCCATTTAAGACTAGCAGAATCAGCTAGGAAATCACTAAAACAAGATCAGGAACAAGTATCACGTAATTCAGATTATTATTTCGCTTTTTCGTTCGACTTGCAAAAAGCATTACCTTATCCAAAGTTGACTACTTCAGTAGCATATTATAAACGCAATATGTACGTTCTAAATTTGGGTATTCACAATTTTCATAACGATAATGTTCACATGTACGTTTGGGATGAAACTATTGCATCGAGAGGTGCTCAAGAAATAGCTTCATGCATCCTAAAACATGTTAAAAATTTAAGAAATGAAAGACACATTATAGCTTACAGTGACATGTGTGCAGGACAAAATAGAAACATTAAAGTAGCTTTAATGTGGCTAAAAATTGTCCAAACTGTTGAAAATAATGTGGAAATCATAGATCACAAATTCTTAATATCAGGACATTCGTTTTTACCAAATGATAGAGATTTTGGCGTGTAGAAATGTCATTAAAAAAAAAATAATTTACTGTTTGTCCCCCAAGATTATTATAATATTATCAAAAAGTGCCGGAAAGGTAATAACTTTATTGTAAATGAAATGAAACAAGAAGATTTTCTATCAACAAAATTATTAGAAGACGCAATTTTTAAAAGGGTAAAGAATTCTAACGGAGAATCAATAAACTGGTTAAAAATATGTTGGATGCGTTTTGTCAGAAATGAACCGTATAAAATTTTCTATAAGACATCAATGAATGAGAATGAAAATTTTAAAGTCCTGGATTTATTACCACGTCGGGGTAGACCAAGAAAGTTCGAAAATATTGTATTGACACCACTGTATAAAAATATTAGACAAATTACAACAGCAAAATTCAAGGACATAATGGACCTACTACGATATATACCACCGGAACATCATGATTTCTTCAAATCCCTTTCACACACACAAAATATAGATGAGCAATAAATTGTTTTGTAATTTATGTAGTTAAAAAATGTTTTGAATCGCATAAATTATGTTTTTGAAGTGTTGTAAAGATATATAAAATAAATTGAGTATTGTTTTTTTTTCAATTTGAAGCATCTTAAATTATGTTGAATGGACTTGGGCTCCTTCAAATTTTATAAGGAATCTGGTTGTAAATTTTGAAAGTGGCCTAACTCCATTCTTGGTAAGAAAACGCATATTATTCACTTAATAATTGTCATTATTTTAATAGGAACTATAAATTTAACTCCTTTAGATATACTTAAGCAGTATGACTCATTAGTATCCTGTACATATATTTTTAATTGCATTGAAACACAAACCCTTAAATATCTCAATTTAAGTATAAATGGACTTAGGCCACTTTCAAAATAAACGGCTCATATCTTTTTTTGATAGATTAATTTCTGATAAAGGCTGCATTCCGATATCCAGTGCCGGTATTGAAAATCTATAGTATATGGAAATAGTAATCGGAATTTTTATAAAAATTAAATCAGAAGTTTTATAAATTAGATACATATAAATTATTTCTTTAATTTATTTACGGTATAACGTATGTTATATTACATATTAAGAAATTACAATTAACCAGTAACTTACCGGTAATACTTATGTATATTATTTGTAACATTCCCTTTTATTGCTCTTATATAACATTAAGATATAGATATGATATAGCTGTTTATTGTATTGCAAAAATATTTAACAAGTACTTACCTGTTTTACAATGAACTATTTCTTTAATAAGACACACGCTCAAAAGACATCCAGAGGATATTTTACATCCTCTGGATGTCTTTTGAACATGATGTGTGTGTTGTTAGAATTACTGGCCTGTTTTAGAAATTCTTCGGCACAATACGTCAATGCGCGGGATGCAACAATCATCCAAATTGCCCTACGTTTCTACAATTATATAAATTGCTATCGGTATATAGTGTGATCAAGCCACCGAAATATGGCAATTGCACAGTTTCGTCAGATACGAAGCCGGCGACATTGATCTCTATCAGTGAAATTAAAAGCATTTATGGCAACAAACGCGAGGGCAAAAGTGCGGAATATCTGCGAAAAAGATGGGGACAGGGAGATATCCCCCCGGCCTCCGGCGTCCCTCGCCACCGTGGTTAAATCTAACGCAACGACTCTAGCGGCTATTAGAGAACTAAAAACTGCTTCATTATGCGACCTTCCCCCACCACTGGAGTTTCAAGACCTGTATGTAAGACCGTGGTTAAAATCTGTAATCCAAAAATCGGTATTTTATTATTATAATTATAAAATGTTCTACTTTATTTTAATCTATTATTGCTATTTTTATTATTATTTTACCACGTTTACCCTTTTGTGCATCCTTTGTAATTTTTAATGCTTTTTTGGTGGTTTCTGCAGTCATGGAATGCTTGTTTGAAAATTTCGGAAGCTGTGAGATTAGTGCCATTTCATCATCAGATGATTCCTCATTACTCGATTCGTCGATAACTTTAGCGGCTCTGATTTTTCTCGACTTTTTTAAATTCTCCTCTATTTCAGTGCCAGAGTTAATGTCGGATAATTCTTCGGCATCTTTCAACTTTTTTCTTGCCACTACATAGTTGTCTGAAAAAAATGATAAATTATTTTTTAAATATAATTTAATAAATGATTTTTTATGAATGTATAATTTAATAAATCATAATTTCTTATATTATTCAAAAATATCAACACATATTTACATGCAAAAGACTGTAATAATACAGTACTGGACAAAATAAATCATACACCTTTCAACAAATTGAATTTGTTAGTATAACTATTCTTTTAACAAGCAAATAGATTATTAGATACAGGAAAGTCGAAGCATTTCAAAGTATTTAAATAAAGAAAATATGAAATAATAAAAATTATGCTCAATTCTTTTGTAAAAAATTTATTATTCAATATTGTTACATTTTGCCATGGACAAAATAAATCATACATTTATATAGTATAACGTAGGGAACTATCAATATTACATTTCATCGTTCTGCTGTTGTTCGTCATTCTATTGTTTGTTTACATTGTATGTACGACTAGAATTTACGTGTTCGGTGAGTTAGTAGTAACTGTGACGAGCAAGAACAATGTCACGGAAGCAAATTTCTCTTGATATCCGAAATCTGGTCATTCGCGACCGACAGAATGGTGAATCTTTTAGGATAATTGCTAATAAATACTCGATCTCTGTTGGAGCAGTGCAACACATCTGGAGAAAATATGAAACACATGGAATTGTGGCAAATTATTCCGGAAAAGGTCGAAAGCGGGCTACAACTTTTCGTGACGATACCAGAATCATGGTAAAATTCGAATGGTAAAACAAAATCCGAAGCTATCATCAAAAAACATTGTGGAATCGATGAACCTGACTGTCAGCAGTCGTACTGTGCGTCGTAGGTTGAGGGAATCTGGATTAAAAAGCGTGTTCGCATCAAAGCGTCCCTTCATCAATAAAATAAATAAGAAAAAGCGATTCGAGTTTGCCAAGAAGTACGCGAATATGTCTCTAGACTTTTGGAAAAAAGTATTGTGGTCTGATGAGAGCAAGTTTGAATTATTTGGACAAAAACGGCGATCTAGGGTGTGGCGAAAACCTGGTGAGGCTCTTAAAGAAGTAAATATTCAGAAGACTGTAAAACACGGAGGCGGTAATATTATGGTATGGGGATGCTTTACATGGTCTGGTATCGGTAATTTGGCTCGAATTGAAGGCATTATGACGGCAGAAGGATATATTGATGTATTGTGCGAGAATTTGGAAGAATCTCTTTTAAAATTGGGTTTAGAAAACAACTTTATCTTCCAGCAAGATAATGACCCTAAGCATAAGGCGAAGAAAACCACTGCATTTTTCAAATCTAATAAGGTAAAACTGCTCGAATGGCCGCCACAATCACCAGATTTAAACCCAATTGAAAATTTGTGGGCTTATTTGGACGTGAACGTGAATAAAACGAACGTAAGTGACAAGACATCGTACTATGCAACACTCCAGAAGGCCTGGGAGGAAATTAATCCTGAATACTTAAAGAAATTAGTCGAGAGTATGCCTCGCCGACTGGAAGCGGTATTGAAAGCCAAAGGTGGCCATACCAAGTACTAATCACCATTAGAATTAACTTTATTTATTTGTTAACTATTACTTCTAAAAGTGTATGATTTATTTTGTCCATAGCAAAATGTAACAATATTGAATAATAAATTTTTTACAAAAGAATTGAGCATAATTTTTATTATTTCATATTTTCTTTATTTAAATACTTTGAAATGCTTCGACTTTCCTGTATCTAATAATCTATTTGCTTGTTAAAAGAATAGTTATACTAACAAATTCATTCTGTTGAAAGGTGTATGATTTATTTTGTCCAGTACTGTATATTCCAAAAAAGAATATAACATTGCTTACGAAATGTTCCATATATTTTTCGAATGGGATGTTCCAACCAAGTACATTCCGGCTCCTCCATAAGTTTCACCGCTTTATCGTATCGTTTGTTATTCGTAAAGTTTGGCCAAAAAGCTTTTGTTAAGTCTCCACTTAACCAATTATTTGCTATTACTTGTAGTCCATCTTCGAATTCGACGATCGCATAAAATTTATCAGTCATTCTGTGTGAATGAATATCGATTACATTTCACTGTGTATCAACGGGAAGACAGCATATTTATCATTTCCGCATTTTGACATATTTTTTAATAACATTTTTCAATGGCCATGATTTCAAATCTGAGCATGATTTTACGGAATAAATCCCAAGTAACGAAGATAAACAGGGAACGTTAAATAGATCTTCTTTTTCCAAAAATTCGTATCCGATAATAACAGGAATATTTTGCTTTATGCAATGTGCCACATTTTCAATACATACAATAGCACCACAACTTAAACCACAACAACTGTTTGCAAGTGTTCCAGCTTGAAATGTTATTCCGTAGTATTTGATAATTTTATATTGTGGATTATTGCAATTGGAAGTGGACCATCGTTATATAAGGACATTAAAGTTGGATGTATCAAAACGGAATCCGACAAATCAATCGATGATGTACTTAAATTAATTTCTTTTTCAATACATCTCCGTACAACTTGTTGTAAAGGTTTCTCCGCTTTTCTGAGATATTTTTTAAATACTTGCATGTAGTTCTCAAACTTGAACACACTGAAGTTGATCCAAACTTTTTGACATCGTCTACAAGATGTATAAGGCTGTGGATGTTATGCGACACGTTTTGCACTCCATAAAGTTTGATAAATGTTTTAATAAAAAAGATAATCAGATCTTGTGCATAAGATAGATGCTTGTGCAAATACTTTGAAGACAAGATTCTAATAATTACATGTAATGTCATAAAATGAATGTACACACTTTTTTTAAATATAGATTTAAAAGCCAATGGGCCGGTATACAGCAGTATTAATCTATATTCCGTGGCTTTCCATAATTTTACATAATACATTTTTCGTGGTTTTCTTGCGAATTCTATAGGTATTGATGGCTTTAACTGAGTTGTTAGACATATAGATATTTCTTCAATGGCTCTATGTTGTAGTCGATAAGAGAAATCTCCACCCAACCATAAATATATTAATTTACGCATTATTCCCAAACAAACTAAGTGCATATAAGCGAGTGGAACATTTATAACAGGTTTGAGATGAGGTATTTTTAATAACCTACATGTCATATTTGGCTTGTGATAGCTGTCATCAATTTTTTGGATAAAATCATCATCAGATCTTAATGGTGCATCAATTTGTGGAAAGCACATACGATTTCCTATATATTCTCTTTCTATTGTGCACTTAGTACAACTAGAATATCCGGAATGCCCTTTTACATACAGAACAAATGCTTTTGCTGGTGTATCACATATTAAAGCTTCTATTCTGCATTGTATATTACGGCCATTGACATAAATTCCATTTTCGCACATTTCTGTAGCTTCGTTCACAAAATCTTTTAAAAAATTGTTGACGTTTGCCGGTTTTTCAGTTCCATGATAAATTCCAATTGCGAATACATTATTATATGAAAGAATTAAACCAAGTATAGGCCAGAATTGTTGTTGTGATGATTTTGAGAGTGGTAATCCATCGATATTAATAGCAATTTCTATACTATCAACATTGCTCTTTATGGAGGTTAATATATTCAATACAGATTTTTGTAATCCAAAATGATAGTACATTCCTGGCATTACTGTACGCATTTCTTGTTTTCTCGGAGTTTTTAAAAGTGAACGTGCATCTAAAGATAATGATGAAAAACACGAATGATTTTTTAATCTCTGAAGCAGCGCCCTTAGAGCTGTATGTGAAATTTGATGTTGTACAGCCCAGGAAGCAAGATAATTTTGCAAATTGTCATCTGTTATATTTGCATTTTTAGATACTAAATAAGTTTTTGATTCATAATAATCGCTAATGTAGGATTGTTGCACGTTCGATATATCATTGTTTTCGTTCCATTCGTGAAGAATATAATTTTCGATTACAGCATTTTCAGCACTTTGAATATTTATTACATCTGAATTAACTGTAGAAACAGCTTCCAAATGTTCTGTGCATTTATCAACGTTACTATAAAATGATGTTGCAGTCATGCTTAATAAAGCATCACAAACAATTTCGGACTCTTGTGTAGCTAGCCGTTTAAAACGTCGTTTTGATACACATGAAATGTCTTTTCTGCACCGTTTTCGATTCATTATAAACTCTCAAGATTTCCGTTCAGATATGTTATAATATTTATTAGTATTGTTTTTAGAGAAAGAGAGAGAGAAAGAGAGTATTATTATATTATTTTTGGTTCATATTATATTATTAATTTTTTGAGATTGTTCGGGAGTCGACCTCGACGAGATCGCCCGAATCTTGAGAGATACGCTCAGAGTTGAGCGAGAAGCAATGTGTAGTGCGAATCCGTAGATTCGCTGGAGGAATAGGATTTGAAAGATTACTTACGTGAGCGTAGTTTTAAGAACGTTTATTAGAAAACACCGGGAGCGAGCCTCGACACGTGTCCCGCGACTAAGATCGGAAATCTTCTGAATGTTCTTCGATGACCTGCCCTTCTCCGCGTTTCGGAAATCTTGAAGGACTTCTTGCTAGAAGTCCTCGCGAGACCGGAAATCTTGCGCGCGGACGCCGGATGGTTTTTAGCGCGAGGCAGAGCACATACGCGATGCGGTGAACGGTCGGCGGCTCTCGGACTCCTCACTTACAATTGAACAATCTTCGCTAACAAACGAAACGATTAAACGATTTAACCATAAAGAACTGATTGCCACGATAATATGATGCGATCGTGAGCGAGACACTTCGGTTTGAAATTGAATAGAACGCGAAGTTGACAATGAGTAGCGCGACACGACACGAGCGAGATTACGACACGAGAGAATATCATACGAGAAATGATGATACGAGAAACTATGATCGATTGCTATCGACCAGTTCGAATCGTTGTCAGCGGCAGACTGAAGAACGACGGAAAAGGGTCGCGGTCGACCGATTTCCATAAAAGGATATTTTCGGCGCCGAAAGTTCGAGAATCTAGGTGTTTGTCACACTTTTTCTTTGTTATGATCGCGCGATCACGCGCCGATCGGCTGATCGCGACGATGTTTATTCTCGCTCGTGTCTTGATTGCGGCTCTTACCGGTCAGATTTGTCGGTTGAATTTACAGTTTAAATTTATCGATTAAATTCAACGTCTCAATCTTGAACAGAGATGTTTATATTATAATAATTTTATTGTTAATTAAATTAATATAAGTTATATATTAAGATACGGCATATTATTTTAATTAAGATAAAGATATTGATATTAATTTATATATCTATATGTACGCATAATATTTTTTCAATATATCATTCAAAATCTTTCAAAAAATATCATTTCTTATAATATCAGTAAAGTTATAAAGACCCCCGCGTAATCAAAAATATATAAGGAACAGGAATAACAGACATTAGCGGTTATAAAAGGAATGAAGAATAGAGAACAGTTTAAAGCACAATAAAAAAAATATATATATATAAGTGATAAGTTTCATATAATTTATACACACCACATAAACTGGAAAATTTGTTGTGCCTCTAGCCGCTAAGAAAGAGGTCTTTAGAGATTTATACGCCCAAAGGATTAGGATCCACGCTTGAAATAAGACACTCCCGGACGTTAGGTATAAATTGATATATTTCACAGATTCTTGTACACTTTCACTTAGTCGCGATTATAATAGTCGGGGCGCGATACGTACGGTATATCGATACTGTTGATATGAGCGGGCGAGTAGCGAGTGATGTTAATGAGCTATATTACTGAGCTAGCATCGATGCATCGCGCGCTCAATATATATTAATTAATTAGGTCGTTGATTAGGGAGGAGTGTGGTGTCCCTGACCGGAGCATGTCTCGTGCTCCGCTCGTCAGCTGTCTCGTCAACTGCTTACTCAGCTTCCGAAAACTTGACCGTGACTTCCTTCTCTTTAGTCACGTATCTTACTTTTATTTTATTAATAATCTTTTATTACTTTACTTTTTCTTAATTATCTTTCCTTGATCTCTTTTCTAATATTTTAATGCTTTGCTTTACTCAGCTCTTTCTTAATCTTTTCTGTTTTACTTTATTGTTTTATCTTTTAATATATTAGGAAATTGGTCGGGTTACGACATCCCTCCCCCTTTGGAAAAAGAAAATTAACTATACGTGAATTTTCGTCTACATATTTTTCGTTATACATTATTCGCATTTTACAGTTGTTTTTTATATCTACTTTATTTTAATATAGTATCGCAGTGTTAGTTATCGCGGTATCGGTTTCTATCTCTACTGTTTCCTTTGATTCGCTTGCGGTACCGTAGATGTGCTCTTGAATTATTTTCGGTTTGCACATCGGATTTATATTGAGGTTTTTCTGACGCATCGGCTTTCTTAGGGACTACCAATAACGGTGCGTTCCATTGGCTTGTGCTTGATCTGATTATTCCATTTTTTAACATTTCTCGGACTTGTTGATTTACTTCTTCTTTATGCTTCTCCGGCAGGCGGTAAGGCCGTACGTTGACCGGTGAGCTATCTGCTTGCGTTGCACTCTTATGCGCGACAGTATCTGTGCACGTCAGTGGTTCTCCTTCGATATGTATCACGTCGCTAAAATCCTTGCAGATTTCCATTATCATTTTCTTTTCTTCTTTATTTAAATGTTGTGTACGTAATAATCGTAATACTTTTTCACTACGCGGGATTACTTCCTCTTTATTTGGCGTTCGTATTACGTTAATTTCTTCTGTTTCACTTCGTTCGATTTCCTCTATACTTACTTGCGGCATTAACATTTCGATTATGTTATCCGTTGTATTTAGAATGCTTGCTGCACATAGGTAATTCGTAGGTTCTACTAGGCAATTACCTATAAATATTCCTGGTATTGTTTCTTCTGCCTTTATCACGCCTATCGTGTTCTTATCAGTAGCGACCTGGATTATTGTTTCGCTACGTGGTTTCAACATCATTTTTAGATAGGGGTAAAGCTTTAAGATATGCTGTCCTACTTTTAATTGTTTTGTTTTATAATTGCAAGTGACTTGATGTTTTCGTAGGATATCAACTCCTAGTATTCCGTCATATTCTATTGGAGAGTCATCCTTAACAACGTACATAGTGTGCTTGATTCGGCGCTCTTCCAGAGTTATTGTCGCCTTAAATTTTCCAATTGTACATATCTTATGTCCCGTTACGCCGGTGAGCGTTATCTTTTCTTCTTTTATTAACGTTTCGCCTTTTAAATGTTTCACTTTTATTAGTGATATTGCGGCTCCTGTATCAAATAGCAAATTTATTTTTTCGCGTTTCGCTTCTCGCATTGGTAATGTGACAAGGTCCAATCCTGTCTGTATATGCGGCGTATTTTTAAAGTGTGATACTTGATATTCAATTGCAGGTCGCGACTTTCTTTCGTTCCTTTCCTCCTCATCGCTATTTTGCGCGGAGTTAAATTTCCTTTTTCCTTGCTCGCTATTCTTGCGGTTTTTATTTTCCGGTCGCGAATTATATTGTTTGGTTCGGCTCGATTGATCTCTATTGGGTCGTCCGTGTAATAGCCAACATTCTTCGCGATCGTGTCCGGATTTTTTGCAATAATTGCAATATTTATTTACCGTATTTACGCGGGGTTGTCTATCAGGTTTCGGCAATGAAAATCGGTTTACGTATCGACTAGTTCGACAATCTCGACCGTAATGCCCGGTTTTTCCGCATTTTTGACATTTCACATCCATTTGATTTTCCTGTTTAGGTCAGTGTAAAATTGATTTTGCTTCGCGTGCCGGTCGCGGACGGTCCTTTAACCTATTCTTCCGCGCTGGCCGCTGCTATTGCTTCTTACAACGTAGCATATCCTCGCGATCGAACAATTGTTTTAATTTCGCCTTGCAATCCTATTTGGAAATTTTCTAAGGCTTGTTGCTGTATTATTTCCACGATTGCGCGTTTATTATTTACTGTATGATGACATCCTTCCATCATCGATTCGTATAGCTCCATGGCTAGTTTGTTGGCTCTAAGTCCGTAAGTTCGCGCGCTTTCTCCGTTTTTCTGTTTTATCGTGTTAAATTCAATTTGTAGATGTGTCGTACTCTTTTTACTCGCATAGCAGACCTCTAATTCATTTTTTAATTGCGCGAAGTCTCGAATTTTTCGCGTTTGGAAATCTAGCATTGCTCTGCCTTTTAATTTCGTGCATAATACTGCTCCTAATAGCGTTACTTCATCTAACGGGTCGATATGTTCTACTGCATATGTAGTCGCGCTCAAAAATTCTTGCAATTTATTTGGCGATCCGTCGAATTCCGGAATCATTCCGCGAGCTTCATTTAATGGTAAAAATCCGCGTCCTCTTCGATGTCGTACATCTTCGGGTGTGGACTCGTACGCGGTCTCGGTTCTTTCTCCCGGCGGAGTTCTATGCTCATTGTTTTGTCGGGGTTGCGGTCTTCTCATTCTTAAATCGTATATCTCGGCATGCATACTTCTAATTTCCCGTCTCATTTCCTCTCTCATTTCCCGCAATATTTCCCTAAGGTCGTCGGCTGCTTGAGCTTGCGCATTTGATTGTGTCGCGTTTCTATTTGCTTCTTCTTGTAATTTCCGCTTAATTCCCTCATCGATATCTTCCGATGTGATGGGTTGCGATGCGGAAGCGTTTGAGTTATACATGTCTCGAGTACGATAGATTTCGTCGGGGTCAAAGATACTCGAATCGTATGACGTTAGTGAGAATTCGCGGCGGTGTGTTAGTCTACTAGACGCGCTTATTGATGATTCGACCTCAACATCTAGTTCTATATTATTCGCTATTAAACTGTTGTCTAATACGCCGAATGAAAATTCGCGTTCGATTACAACGTGCTACTCTTATATGGCTTACTGCGCTATTTCTAATGGATCTATTCGCTGGTTCGCTAAATAGCCACGATTCATTCGCTACGCTTTTTTGTTGCGCGTTTCGGTTTTCCGACATTCACGCGTTTACAAATTTTTAATTGTTCGACTTACACTAATACGATGAGCAGCATTGTTTCTCGTTCGGTGTCGGCCGTCGGGCGTCGATCGTCGCGTGCTGTTGAGATAGGTCAGTGCGCCTTCTCAGGTTCCGCTTATCGTTGTTGCCTCGATGTCCCGGGCGACTCGAAGTTCCTGATGGACTTCCTTTTCCTCGGTTGTAGTTGTTGACCGTTTGACGGAGTTTCTTTTGCTGTCTCTCGTTCTGTCGATTCCACGGAATTTTTCTTCCTCGTGGTTGTGCACCTTTGCCGGTGTCGATCTTGTTAGAGCTGGTGTATCCCACCGCTGCCACCAATTAATGTTGTGCCTCTAGCCGCTAAGGAAGAGGTCTTTAGGAATTTATACGCCCAAAGAATTGGGATCCACGCTCGAAATAAGACACTCCCGGACGTTAGGTATAAATTGATATATTTCACAGATTCTTGTGAGATTCAAATTGAAAAAAAGTTACTCGCAAGAGATATTGTGTCACATAATCTGGAAGAACAAGGTTGGAGACACGTTAAAAAGTCACCATCTAATAATGCTGTTAAAAAAAATTTATGTTTAACAAAAGTCAAGTCATTTCCTTATTTTTAATATCTGCTCCTTATATTTTCGATTGTGCAAAGGTCTTAAATAAAAGTCAGCTTTAAATCATTGCAAAAGTCAATTGCAATTAAAAATGGCTTATTAATTTCACTATAAAATTAAAATTTAAAAATTATATAAATTTTTTTTTTATTTGTTACTAAAAAGTTTCGGCTAACATCATGACCAAACTAAAATTGCTAATTACAAAAACCTAATTTGTTACAAACATTAAAAACAGATTCACAATCAATCACAAACGATTTACAAATGAAATACATTCAGAAAAATTAAAAATAATCATATTTAATAATTTCTTCCGGCTAGCTTCATGTGGGTTGGTCATTCCAAGACTTGCGTCCCACTTATTCTACAAAAAAATGCTTAAATTTAGATATTAGATAAATTTTCCATGGTACAAAATTCTTAAAAATTGGATTTTTTTCAAGAAAGCAGTGTATCTCTATTGATTTAAAAAAAAACATATTTTTGTGCTAGTAAACTTTGTGTTACGTCCGGCGGACTCCACGATTCTTTTCTTTCATCGTAAATAGAGATTAGCCGTATCTTAAGAGCGCATTACGCCTTGAAATAAACAAATGGAAACTGAAAGGCGAGATAAACTTTTCGGAAACAAAAATTGAGAGGATATATGATACAAACAGGAAACTAGAGCATATCTGATCTAAGAAATAAGCAAAGCTTGGGTGACAAATTCTCTTACTAATCTAAATTATGGTTGACAGCTCTCGTAATAAACAATTTCGGTACAAAGAATCTAAATGAAAACCGAAACGGACATTAAAAATGATATCATATGTGCTCGCCTGACAGATCTCCGTTACACGATATCTACCTAAGATAAAACTTAAGTAGATAAGAAAAGGCATAACTCTCACTCAAATTGCAACACCTCTCCATTGGGCGAAAGCTAATTCTATAAACAAAAGCCTTCACCAATACCTAAGGTTCTAACACCTCCTATGCTAAAGGGCAACGCCTCCCAGCAACATCGGAGGGCGTGAATAAAAAATTCAATTCGCGAAAAATATTAACGAAACCAATGGAGAGGAGGAGCAAAGGGCTTAATATACTCCGAACCTTTCCTCGCGGCGCATTCATCATTCAGTTCTCAATCATCATTCAGTTCTCATTGATCATTCGGTATTTCTTCATTCAGTTTCAATTCAGTTTCAGTTCACCTCAGTTCATTAGACAGTTCGAATCTTTACATTTACAGTTCCGTTTAATTACAGTATTACAATTTCGGTTCATTAGTCAGTCAGTTAGTTCACACTTATTACAGTTATAATTACTTCGACTTCAATTCTTAAAATTTTATACAAACTCTAAGTGTTTCTAAACCGCGTTGTTTGGTGCAAAAATTTAGACACTTAGTGCAAATCTAGAAGATCTTGTGCCAAGCGACTGCAGCGACGATTGCGAGCCCGCATTCCAATCACCCAAGTCGAGTCGATTCATCGAAACTCCTCTCGCCCGTAGGAGCCTTCCATTATCTAATTTTTTTTGTTGTTACCAACGCACTCGATAAGTAGTAAGTGTTTTGAATGTTCTTAACTCTATTTCCTTTTACATTTGTACGTTTGAAATAATTCTTGGATTATTAATTATAATAAATCAATTAATAACTTCAATCATTTACTTTAAATCTTAACTAACTTCCCTATTCGG
>CAJQTV010000808.1:0-37621 GCA_907163055.1 Formica aquilonia x Formica polyctena | reverse complement strand
TTACGTGCCTGTAAGCGAAATTTGCCGAAAATTTTCATAACACATCAAGGAAATTGAGGAACAACGCTTCTCGGCACACAGAGCTAAGATCGCTATGTACGCAAGTTTCCTTCGTTCGGAACGACTTAGTTACGTGCCTGTAAGTGAGATTTGCCGAAAATTTTCATAACACATCAAGGAAATTGAGGAACAACGCTTCTCGGCTCACAGAGCTAAGATCGCTATGTACGCAAGTTTCCTTCGTTCGGAACGACTTAGTTACGTGCCTGTAAGTGAGATTTGCCGAAAATTTTCATAACACATCAAGGAAATTGAGGAACAACGCTTCTCGGCTCACAGAGCTAAGATCGCTATGTACGCAAGTTTCCTTCGTTCGGAACGACTTAGTTACGTGCCTGTAAGTGAGATTTGCCGAAAATTTTCATAACACATCAAGGAAATTGAGGAACAACGCTTCTCGGCACACAGAGCTAAGATCGCTATGTACGCAAGTTTCCTTCGTTCGGAACGACTTAGTTACGTGCCTTTAAGCAAGATTTGTCGAAAATTTTCATAACACATCAAGGAAATTGAGGAACAACGCTTCTCGGCACACAGAGCTAAGATCGCTATGTACGCAAGTTTCCTTCGTTCGGAACGACTTAGTTACGTATCTGTAAGTGAGATATACCGAAAATTTTCATAACACATCAAGGAAATTGGGAAACAACGCTTCTCGGCTCACAGAGCTAAGATCGCTATGTTCGAAAATTTCCTTCGTTCGGAACGACTTAATTACGTGCCTGTAAGTGAGATTTGCCGAAAATTTTCATAACACATCAAGGAAATTGAGGAACAACGCTTCTCGGCTCACAGAGATAAGATCGCTATGTACGCAAGTTTCCTTCGTTCGGAACGACTTAGTTACGTGCCTGTAAGTGAGATTTGCCGAAAATTTTCATAACACATCAAGGAAATTGAGGAACAACGCTTCTCGGCTCACAGAGCTAAGATGGCTATGTACGCAAGTTTCCTTCGTTCGGAACGACTTAGTTACGTGCCTGTAAGTGAGATTTGCCGAAAATTTTCATAACACATCAAGGAAATTGAGGAACAACGCTTCTCGGCTCACAGAGCTAAGATCGCTAAGTACGCAAGTTTCCTTCGTTCGGAACGACTTAGTTACGTGCCTGTAAGTGAGATTTGCCGAAAATTTTCATAACACATCAAGGAAATTGAGGAACAACGCTTCTCGGCTCACAGAGCTAAGATCGCTATGTACGCAAGTTTCCTTCGTTCGGAACGACTTAGTTACGTGCCTGTAAGTGAGATTTGCCGAAAATTTTCATAACACATCAAGGAAATTGAGGAACAACGCTTCTCGGCTCACAGAGCTAAGATCGCTATGTACGCAAGTTTCCTTCGTTCGGAACGACTTAGTTACGTGCCTGTAAGTGAGATTTGCCGAAAATTTTCATAACACATCAAGGAAATTGAGGAACAACGCTTCTCGGCTCACAGAGCTAAGATCGCTATGTACGCAAGTTTCCTTCGTTCGGAACGACTTAGTTACGTGCCTGTAAGTGAGATTTGCCGAAAATTTTCATAACACATCAAGGAAATTGAGGAACAACGCTTCTCGGCTCACAGAGCTAAGATCGCTATGTACGCAAGTTTCCTTCGTTCGGAACGACTTAGTTACGTGCCTGTAAGTGAGATTTGCCGAAAATTTTCATAACACATCAAAGGAAATTGAGGAACAACGCTTCTCGGCTCACAGAGCTAAGATCGCTATGTACGCAAGTTTCCTTCGTTCGGAACGACTTAGTTACGTGCCTGTAAGTGAGATTTGCCGAAAATTTTCATAACACATCAAGGAAATTGAGGAACAACGCTTCTCGGCTCACAGAGAGCTAAGATCGCTATGTACGCAAGTTTCCTTCGTTCGGAACGACTTAGTTACGTGCCTGTAAGTGAGATTTGCCGAAAATTTTCATAACACATCAAGGAAATTGAGGAACAACGCTTCTCGGCTCACAGAGCTAAGATCGCTATGTACGCAAGTTTCATTAGTTCGGAACGACTTAGTTACGTGCCTGTAAGTGAGATTTGCCGAAAATTTTCATAACACATCAAGGAAATTGAGGAACAACGCTTCTCGGCTCACAGAGCTAAGATCGCTATGTACGCAAGTTTCCTTCGTTCGGAACGACTTAGTTACGTGCCTGTAAGCGAGATTTGCCGAAAATTTTCATAACACATCAAGGAAATTGAGGAACAACGCTTCTCGGCTCACAGAGCTAAGATCGCTATGTACGCAAGTTTCCTTCGTTCGGAACGACTTAGTTACGTGCCTGTAAGTGAGATTTGCCGAAAATTTTCATAACACATCAAGGAAATTGAGGAACAACGCTTCTCGGCTCACAGAGCTAAGATCGCTATGTACGCAAGTTTCCTTCGTTCGGAACGACTTAGTTACGTGCCTGTAAGTGAGATTTGCCGAAAATTTTCATAACACATCAAGGAAATTGAGGAACAACGCTTCTCGGCTCACAGAGCTAAGATCGCTATGTACGCAAGTTTCCTTCGTTCGGAACGACTTAGTTACGTGCCTGTAAGTGAGATTTGCCGAAAATTTTCATAACACATCAAGGAAATTTGAGGAACAACGCTTCTCGGCTCACAGAGCTAAGATCGCTATGTACGCAAGTTTCCTTCGTTCGGAACGACTTAGTTACGTGCCTGTAAGTGAGATTTGCCGAAAATTTTCATAACACATCAAGGAAATTGAGGAACAACGCTTCTCGGCTCACAGAGCTAAGATCGCTATGTACGCAAGTTTCCTTCGTTCGGAACGACTTAGTTACGTGCCTGTAAGTGAGATTTGCCGAAAATTTTCATAACACATCAAGGAAATTGAGGAACAACGCTTCTCGGCTCACAGAGCTAAGATCGCTATGTACGCAAGTTTCCTTCGTTCGGAACGACTTAGTTACGTGCCTGTAAGTGAGATTTGCCGAAAATTTTCATAACACATCAAGGAAATTGAGGAACAACGCTTCTCGGCTCACAGAGCTAAGATCGCTATGTACGCAAGTTTCCTTCGTTCGGAACGACTTAGTTACGTGCCTGTAAGTGAGATTTGCCGAAAATTTTTTCATAACACATCAAGGAAATTGAGGAACAACGCTTCTCGGCTCACAGAGCTAAGATCGCTATGTACGCAAGTTTCCTTTGCTCACAGAGCTAAGATCGCTATGTACGCAAGTTTCCTTCGTTCGGAACGACTTAGTTACGTGCCTGTAAGTGAGATTTGCCGAAAATTTTCATAACACATCAAGGAAATTGAGGAACAACGCTTCTCGGCTCAAAGAGATAAGATCGCTATGTACGCAAGTTTCCTTCGTTTGGAACGACTTAGTTACGTTTCTGTAAGTGAAATTTGTCGAAAATTTTCGTAACACAACAAGAAAATTGAGGAACAACGCTTCCCGGCTCACAGAGATAAGATCGCTATGTACGCAAGTTTCCTTCGTTCAGAACGACTTAGTTACGTGCCTGTAAGTGAGATTTGCCGAAAATTTTCATAACACATCAAGGAAATTGAGGAACAACGCTTCTCGGCTCACAGAGCTAAGATCGCTATGTACGCAAGTTTCCTTCGTTCGGAACGACTTAGTTACGTGCCTGTAAGTGAGATTTGCCGAAAATTTTCATAACACATCAAGGAAATTGAGGAACAACGCTTCTCGGCTCACACAGAGCTAAGATCGCTATGTACGCAAGTTTCCTTCGTTCGGAACGACTTAGTTACGTGCCTGTAAGTGAGATTTGCCGAAAATTTTCATAACACATCAAGGAAATTGAGGAACAACGCTTCTCGGCTCACAGAGCTAAGATCGCTATGTACGCAAGTTTCCTTCGTTCGGAACGACTTAGTTACGTGCCTGTAAGTGAGATTTGCCGAAAATTTTCATAACACATCAAGGAAATTGAGGAACAACGCTTCTCGGCTCACAGAGCTAAGATCGCTATGTACGCAAGTTTCCTTCGTTCGGAACGACTTAGACGTGCCTGTAAGTGAGATTTGCCGAAAATTTTCATAACACATCAAGGAAATTGAGGAACAACGCTTCTCGGCTCACAGAGCTAAGATCGCTATGTACGCAAGTTTCCTTCGTTCGGAACGACTTAGTTACGTGCCTGTAAGTGAGATTTGCCGAAAATTTTCATAACACATCAAGGAAATTGAGGAACAACGCTTCTCGGCTCACAGAGCTAAGATCGCTATGTACGCAAGTTTCCTTCGTTCGGAACGACTTAGTTACGTGCCTGTAAGTGAGATTTGCCGAAAATTTTCATAACACATCAAGGAAATTGAGGAACAACGCTTCTCGGCTCACAGAGATAAGATCGCTATGTACGCAAGTTTCCTTCGTTCGGAACGACTTAGTTACGTGCCTGTAAGTGAGATTGGCCGAAAATTTTCATAACACATCAAGGAAATTGAGGAACAACGCTTCTCGGCTCACAGAGATAAGATCGCTGTGTACGCAAGTTTCCTTCGTTCGAACGACTTAGTTACGTGCCTGTAAGTGAGATTTGCCGAAAATTTTCATAACACATCAAGGAAATTGAGGAACAACGCTTCTCGGCTCACAGAGCTAAGATGGAAGTGTACGCAAGTTTCCTTCGTTCGGAACGACTTAGTTACGTGCCTGTAAGTGAGATTTGCCGAAAATTTTCATAACACATCAAGGAAATTGAGGAACAACGCTTCTCGGCTCACAGAGATAAGATCGCTATGTACGCGAGTTTCCTTCGTTCGGAACGACTTAGTTACGTGCCTGTAAGTGAGATTTGCCGAAAATTTTCATAACACATCAAAGAAATTGAGGAACAACGCTTCTCGGCTCACAGAGATAAGATCGCTATGTACGCAAGTTTCCTCGTTCGGAACGACTTAGTTACGTGCCTGTAAGTGAGATTTGCCGAAAATTTTCATAACACATCAAGGAAATTGAGGAACAACGCTTCTCGGCTCACAGAGCTAAGATCGCTATGTACGCAGTTTTCCTTCGTTCGGAACGACTTAGTTACGTTTCTGTAAGTTAGATTTGCCTAACATTTTCATAACACATCAATGGAAATTGAGGAACAACGCTTCTCGGCTCACAAAGCTAAGATGGAAGTGTACACAAGTTTCCTTCGTTCGGAACCACTTAGTTACGTGCCTGTAAGTCAACGATCGTCGATTGGTGAGACAAACGAACCGCTCAGTAAACAGACCAACGTAAAAGATCGATGATAAAAACATGCCGGTCTCCTCAAGGTAATATAAAATTTTCTAACGAAATACCCAACAAACACAGCTGCATCTATAATAATAAAATTTTCCAACAAATATTCAATAAACACAGCTGCACCAATAGCAATAAAATTATCATAGAAGAATTGGATCTTTTTTCTAATCTGAACACGTGCAAGGAATCTTTGAACGAATATCGAACTCGCCAATGGACGATCACTACGAGTAAAACATAAAAAGTAGGAGAAACACCCCGCCTAACGAAGACACTGGCACATTTTTAATTTGCTAAGATTGAAAAATTCCCACTTCTGCGCAAATTCAATTCGTCGAAGTTTTGGAAGATTCCCACTCTTAGAATTAGAATACGCCCCAAAAAGAAAATTATAAAAAGAGAACTCGCGAACACATCAGTCTCTCTTATTTTGCAACTCTCAATCCGAGTACTCTTGCTCCGTGCAGTGTTGCCAACTCGGATCAATGTTATCCCACTAGAGGACTTCGTGGATCCCACTAAAAACCACTAAACTCCTCTGCGTTCTTTCCCACCAGAAACCACTAATGGTGCATGCTTTCCCACCCAAAAATCACTGTATGTATACTTCGATTCTGCCTTTAGTCCGGATCTACAATAGGTGTAGTATGTCTTTAGCCTTAAGAAATTGACCTATCACAATCGAGTATGAGGAGAATACTCGACTGTATTAGTCAATTTCTTAAGGCTAAAGCCCATATCAGACTACGCATTGAAGATTGAGATTCAAGATTCAAGATTGAAATTTGACCAATCAGGACAAAGAAATTTTAGTCCTTTATGTTCTGATTGGTCAAATTCCAATCTTTAATCTTCAATCTTCAATTTTTAATGCGTAGTCTGATACGGGCATTAGGGCTTACTACACCTATTGTAGATCCGGACTTAAGCAATTAAGTGTTTACGAACTCCTGATTTGATTCAAGTATTACTTCCTCTTTTATAATTGAAAATTCTTATAAATTTTCTTCGAGATGAGCAAAGCTTCGAAAGATAAGCGATATGTCCAAAAATTCAGAAAAGTCTGGCTCACGGATGTACAAATGAAAGAATGGATCGTTCAGGTATATATATGGTCTTTATGATCTAGACAATCAATAAAATGTACCATAGAGAAAATATTATTGTTACATGTTACATCAAGACTTTATATTTTATAAAAAAATTTAATGGAGTAACAGGTAACAGGTAACGATACGAAGGCTCACTGCAAATTCTGCAAATGCGATTTAGCGGCAAAATACGTGGATCTAATCAATCACAGCAAAACAAAGAAACACATCCAAGCTGCAGAGCCGTTCTCTTTGCAACGGCAACAAAAATTGTCTTTTCGCGAACAATCGCCAAACTCGTCAGCTGCCGAAGGGTCGATGGCACTTTTTCTCTGCGCGCATAGTGCAATCGCTTCGTGTGATCATTTGAGTGAAATGTGTAAGTATAATTTCAAGGACAGTGAAGCAGCAAAAAACATAAAAATGCATAGGACAAAATGCAGTGAGATAATAAAAAATGTACTTGCTCCTCACTTCAACAACAAGTTGCTCAGCGATATTGGGAATGGAAAATACAGTTTATTATTAGATGAGTCGAACGAAGTATCCGTAAACAAATTATTAGGTATCGTTATAATATATTACAGTGATAAACAGGGAAAAACGATCGCAAGTTTTTTAGCATTGACCAAACTGGAAACATGTAATGCTGAGGGTATCGTCAACGCTCTAAAGAAAACTCTTGATGAAATGAAATTAGATTTACAAAATTTGTTGGCCATTGGAACTGACAATGCTTCGGTTATGGTCGGGATAAACAACGTCAACGCTCTAAAGAAAACTCTTGATGAAATGAAATTAGATTTACAAAATTTGTTGGCCATTGGAACTGACAATGCTTCGGTTATGGTCGGGATAAATAACGGCGTTTATGCAAAACTGAAAACAGAAGTTCCGTCGCTAATTTTGATCAAGTGTCTCTGCCACTCGTTACAACTCGCCGTGTCACATGCCATGACTGATACTCTTCCGCGAAATCTCGAATTTTTAATTCACGAAACATATAATTAATTTTCAAAATCCGCTATTCGTCAAATAAAATACACTCAGCTTTACGAGACGATCAACTGTGGTGAACGCCCTTTACAAATATTACAGGTTTCCAACACGAGATGGTTATCTATAGAGGCGGCTGTAGATAGAATGTTGAATCAACGGCTCGAGTTAAAAACTTATTTCAATATGACAAGACTTTCGGAGAAATGCTACTCTGCGGAGATTCTATACAACATGTATTGTGATGAAACAAACATGTTGTACTTGTTATTTCTGAAGCCGATTTTGTCTGAGATACAAATCGTGAACAAAGCATTTCAAAGCGAGAAAAACGATCACGTAAAGCTTTTAAATGATCTCAACATCCTCATGCAAGGAATTTCGAAAAAACTCGTATTGCCATCATGTAAAGTAGATCCTCTGCTAAGTTCCATCGAAGATTATCTCGATCCTAAACCGTACTTGGGACATTCGTTCGAGAAAAAAGTTGAGCAGCTCAGAAAAGACGGAAAGATTAGCGTTTACGAAGAGCAAGGAATCCGCGAACGATGCAAATCATTCTTATTCAGCTTTTTCAAGCAGCTCAAACAACGATTGCCCGAGAACATAGGTATCCTTAAAAAAATATCGCTGTTGTCAGTGGATAATGTATTGCGGGCGGTTAAAGAACCAATACAACCATTATTGGAGTACGTGGATGGCTCGAGAGATATCGATGCCATCGAATCGCAACTTTCAAAAATCAATTTGATTGATTGGACGAACAAAACCGATACCATTACATTTTGGGATGAAGTTAATAAATACAGGGACGCATCCGGAAGTAACCCGTTCGCCGAATTGGCCACTTTTGCTCTATCAATGCTCATTCTGCCGTATTCGAATGCACAAGTTGAGCGGGTATTTAGCCAATTGAATGTTGTGAAAAATAAAGTACGGAATAAGATGTCGATCAAAATGACGAATGCAATCTTAACGATTCGTTTCGGACTAAAAAGAAACGGCAAACGCTGCCACAACTACGTTCTGCCGTCAGAAGTTATATATAAAATTGGTTCCAAAGAAGCCTACACGAAAAAAGCGGGCGAATCGAGCTCGCAAGAAACTGACGGGGATGACGATATCATCGATTTTTGTTTCGATGAATATAATTAATTTTAATGCAGTTTTAAAACTTCGTTTATAAGGCATCCCAGGAGACAACTTTGAGATAATTTTTTAATTTCTTTTTTGAGAGTTTATTTAGTTTGTTATAAACGTTGTTTAGTTTATTTTATCATAAATTATATAATATAAATAACGTTGAGTTTCTTTATTTTATCAGAAATGTAATATACTGATTATATAAGACTGATTATATAATAAAACAAATAATTTCAAGTTTATTTGAGTTTTTTTAAATTTATGTTTGAATTGACGAGATTACGATTTCTCTCCAGAAATTTTGTATTGAGATGTAGGCGACTTAAATTTTTATAAATTAACGAATATTGCCAAAGAATTTGAAACTTTGCTCAGTTTAACTATGGGTTTAGGTTGGGGCTTTGGGTTGGGATTTTCAGTATTTTAAATTCAGTTTGTTTGCTGAAATTACATATGCATAAAAACAATCCAATTTTTAAACCATCAAATTAGATGCCGATAGTCGATATTTTCAATAATGTTCCCTTCACATTATCCACTTTTAGGACATTTCTCATTAAAAATTCTTAAATTTATAAAATTTTGCCCTAAAATACTAAATTACATTAAAATTACCATATTTTCCGATAAAAACATCAAATTATCTTAAAATAACCAAATTTCCTACTAAAATTACTTTAAAATCATCAAATTTTCCGCTAACCACTAAACCAATAAATCTTGCCACCAAAAGTCTTCCAAAACCACCAAATCTAGCGGGAAAACCACCAAGTTGGCAACACTGGCTCCGTGTTGTGACTCGCGAGTTAGTTGAGAAAACCAGTGTCTTCCAGCGGCGTCTCACCACCATTTGCATTCATCAACCGAAGGTCCGAACGCACCACGAGACTAGTCTTTCATCATTATCGAATCAACAGCAAAAAGTAAGCTTCAACTATTCAATTATTACGTATATACGCGACTGAAACCTTATTATTTATACTGGTTTCGTAGTGAGAACCAGATCTGGAAAAATATATATATATCGGCCCATGAACCTAGTCCATCGCAGGACTCGGAAGGCGTTGATGCGACCGTTCGCGATTCTCATCGTCAAATTAAAAAGATTTAGGAGTAAGGCTGACTCACATCACCCAAGCTCACAATCCAGCACAGTCACAACCTCCCCCTTTCCCCTTACTATTTCTCTCCCAGCTACTCCCCAGTTTATTCCCCCGAACCGCCTTCTTCCCCGAGATCATTCTCGTCATTATCCACAGTCCTCTTAAATAATCCACCCCCTTTTTCTCCGCAATTTTCGGAATCAGACGATTTCGATAAAGCCATTTAGGAGTTCTGCGAAGAACTACCTGATTTAGAATCACCTTCGTCCTATCAAGACTAAATAGAATTAAATTCAAATCTCCTTTCACTCTCTCTCCATGATCCTTACTTCCTACCTCACTCACACACGCACACATGTTTTTTTTTATTATTAAGTAAATCATATTGTATTAACCAGTTAGAACCTAAATGTTAACGATAAAATCTTTCCCTTGTATTCTGACTGATGTCCTCCGTATCAATGTAACACCCGCGAACTAACACACACTCACACACATTCAGACGAGAACTAATATTATATTTTTATTTTTTCTTTCTTATATAATCATGTATACCCATCATTCATTTTAAAATTGAATAAATTTATATTTGTTAAATAAATAACTCTTTATTAACCCCCACTCATTCCCAGTAGAAAGAACGCACTTGGTCCCATCCCGCGTAAAAAAGATTAAATTCTCTGACCGAAAAGGGACCGCCGAGCGAACTTCCGAAAACAGTGTAATAGCGACTCAGTCGTTTACCTGCTTTTCGGACCTGTCAGTTCGTTCGACCTGATACCAAACGCCACGAGACGTTTGACTTCGGGATAAATAAAGATAGTTGTTGCGCCCTTCCGTCGACTTATCCTTCCCCGAGTCTAGACGTAACATATTGCTCTTTAAAATTTTGGGGGCTCAGCCGGGATTGTAATGTGCGATCTTTTAAACTGGAATGAGTAAAGGGACAAGAGGTACAGCTGATAAAGACGAAGTAGAACGAAATTTTCAGCTTGCTCAGGAAACATACAATCGAACAAAATCTAACCAATCAGAAACACATCACACTTCCACTCCTAATAAAACCACTAAAAACATTAATTTTTCATTAGACGAAACGGTAATTGAAAAAGATTTCGAAAAAAAGTTTAGCGAAACAGCGGCCGAGTCTCATTTCGCCGATTCCTGCGATAAGACTATTATACCTGAATTTAATAAATCCGAGAAAAAGAAAGACCCGTGCGGTACCAGCAGCAACATGACTCAAAATAATCCTTTCGCTACTTTGAAATACGCGGTCGAAGCCGTCCCTTATTTTGACGGTCAAAATATTCCATTAAATTATTTTATCGAGGGATGTGAAGAAGCGAAATCTATGTTGCCTAGTGAGGCTGAATCACAGTTTACCAAAATAATAAGAACCAGGATAATAGGGGAGGCTCGCCGAACTATACAAGGTCAAGATTTTGATAGCGTTTCTCAATTAACTAAATATTTAAAACAAATTTATGGACCAGCAAAAAACGTTTATCAATTACAAGGGGAATTGGGTTGTATATATCAAAAGGGTGATGAAGATGTAATTACTTATGCAAATAGAGTAAAGATTCTTGGAAAACAAATTGTAGAAACATATAGAAGTTCGGGAAACGTGTCGTCTGATCAAAATATTAAAGCATCATTAGAAAAGGACATGTGGAAATGTTTTATTAGAGGGTTAAAACCAGAGATTGAACAACGAGTTGCAAGAAATTTATTAAATGTACAAGAAACTGTAGCCGACGCTTTAAGGATAGAGAGAGAGCTCAGAGAAATGACAGATTTACGACAGGGAATAGATAACAGTTCAGGTAGACAGAAAACTAACAGTCTAAAAGAAATTTGTCAAATCTGTTATAAGGAAGGGCACGTAGGCAGTAACTGCAAGAAATATTTACAAACAGCTTAACAAATTAATAACCAGATTGATTTAGGAACCGCGATATTAGTATGTCAAATTTGTAAAAAACGTGGGCATGGAGCAGAGAAATGCCGTTTTCGCGATCCACAACAACGCCGACCGGTAAACGTAGTTCAAGGGAAAATAATAACTTGTTAATTACGCTTAAAATCCGGTCATGATGCAAAATCTTGCCGACAGAATAATACAACTAATAACAATAAAATCTCGGTAATTTGCCAATGGTGCGAAAGATTCGGCCATTCTGCAAATAATTGCTGGAAGAAATAGAACGAACAACGTTATGCGGGAAATAAAACTCGCGTGACTTGTCAAATTTGCAACAACTTCGGACACATTGCTAAAGATTGTCGATCAAAACTAAACCAGCAAACGGATTCCAGGAATTCTTTATTCTGCCGCTATTGCAAGGAGCAAGGTCATCTTCTCGAAAATTGTCAATTACGCCATGCCAGCAACTTTCGAAAAAAGAAACTAATCAGGGAAACTACAATGGCCTCTCGACGTCGGGTGCACAACAGGGGTCCGAACGAGAGCCGCACCCAAAACTCAAGTAGCCACGTAGACAAGGACAGAACTATCATAAGGCTTGTGACTGTAAATCTCGACAAACATAGTCGCGTGCCTACCGTTCAAATTAACATCGATAACTTAGCTACTCGTATAACTTTTATGCTAGACACGGGATCTGGACCTAATATAATTAAAGAAAATCTAATTCCCGAAGAAATAAATATTAATTACACTAATATCCTCAAATTGAATGGCATAAATAATTATCCTGTGTACACCTTAGGTGAAATTACATTAACTCTTTTTGAAATACCGGTTATATTTCATATTGTATCTAACGATTTTCCAATTTCACAATCCGGCATATTAGGAAACGATTTCTTTAAACAAACTTCATCGAAAATAGATTACGTATAAGGGCACTTGGATGTCTCCGGAATCAACATACCTTTCTTATCACCTGAAGCCATTATAGTAGCTCCGCGATCCGAATCATTATTTTATGTAAGAATAGAAAATCCAGAACTAAAAGTAGGATACATACCGAGACTAAAGGTGGCACATGGAATTTATTTGGGAGACACCATCGTGGATAACGTTGCCGGAAAGGCATATTTAAATGTTATAAGTACTTTAGATGAAGAGGCGGAAGTATATGTTCCGACTTTGCGCCTAAAACCATTGGGCGAACTCTTAGACGATCATAATTCTAATATCGAGACTGTAAGCAGCTCTAAGAACCAATCAATAAGAAAAAAGAAACTACTTACAAATTTGACGATTATGAAAATGGTATGAATATTGAAAATCAAGGTGAAAATGTAGATGAGGAAAATATTATTATCGAAGAAATCAATTATGAAGACAAAGAAAACACTTTAAATAAAGAAGAAAATAAGAATTAGAATAAAATTAAAAATGAAGACGAGATAAAAAATAAAACTGAGAGGAAAAATAAAAAATCAGACGAATCAAAAATTCTTGGAGAGGGAAATTACCAAACCTCTCCTGAAAATCTAATAAATCCAACCATTCCTGGAGGGGGAAGTTACCAAACCTCTCCTAAAAATTTAATTAATTTAAAAACCCTCAAAGAGAGAAATTATCAATCCTCTCAAGAAGGGAATAATTCTAGGATTTTGGAGGGAAATTTCCAAACCTTGTCAGAAAATCCTAGCTCCGTCGATTGCGAGGAGGAAAATTATCAAACCTCACTACGTATTTCGGCAAAATCTCATTCCAAAAAAGGGAGAAGTCCTTTATCCTCCCTGGATATCAAATTTCCTAAGGTTGGATTATTTAAAGAAGAAAATGATAATGAATTAAAAACCTCTCATGTTACAATAAAAGACCTCCTTGAAGAGGCTCAAAAATATAATTTAAATATTAAAAATTCGAATCTACGAAAAATAAAAATAAACCGTCTTCAAAAATTCTTATATCCTTGTTGAATAAATCTCAAGAAATTTTAGAAAAATTTATGCGAAAACGCAAAACAAGATAAAAAAGGAAACAAGAAGTTGAAAATTATAATTTGCATAATTGTCTAACAATCTCCGAAGAAAGGGGAAAGAATCGACCAGCCGAAATCATAGAATCATTGCGATTAGAACATTTAAATGAAACCGAAAGAAAAAGTATTATAAAATTAATAACGGACAGTCAAGATCGATTTCATATTCCTGGAGAAAAATTAACCGCAACTCACGTATTACAACATCGAATACCTACTACAGATGACCAACCAATAAACACTCGTCAGTATCGATTTCCGCAAATTCATAAAGAAGAAATAAACAAGCAGGTAGAAGAACTGTTAGAAGGAGGAATTGTAAAACACTCACAATCGCCATATAACACGCCTATATGGATTGTACCTAAGAAAGAAGACTCCCAAAGAAATAAACGATGGAGAATGGTATTAGATTTTCGTGCTTTAAATAATAAAACTATCGGAGATGCATATCCTTTACCGAATATCGTCGATATATTAAACTAATTAGGAGGAGCTCGATATTTTTCAGTATGCGATTTAGCATCTGGATTTCATCAAATAAAAATGAACCGCGAAGATGGTCATAAAACAGCTTTCACTACTCCTTTTGGACATTACGAATTTGATCGAATGCCGGTCGGTCTAAAAAATGCTCCGGCTACTTTCCAGCGCCTAATGGACTTAGTGTTAACTGGGTTACAAGGCAAAGAATTATTCGTTTATATGGACGATATTGTTATCTATGCAACGTCTTTAAAAGAACAGGAAAGAAAATACAACGCTTTAATGGAACGTCTTCGAGAAGCTAATTTAAAATTACAGCCAGACAAATGCGAATTTTTAAAAACAGAAATGTAATCAGTAAAAGACATGTAATCAGTAAAGACGGAGTAAAACCAGATCCAAAAAAATTAGAAGCAGTACAACGGTTTCCAAGACCTAAAACACCTAAAAACGTTAAACAATTTTTAGGACTTGCAGGATATTATAGACGCTTTATACCGAATTTTTCAAAATTCGCCAAACCATTAACAAATTTATTAAAAGGCGACACCCGCTTCGAGTGGACATCTGCGCAAGAAGAATCTTTTGAAATTTTAAAACAAAAACTGTGCGAAGAGCCAGTACTGCAATACCCAAATTTTTCCAAATCATTCATTTTAACGACCGATGCATCTGGAATAGCCGTTGGAGGAATATTATCACAAGGAGAGATAAATAAAGACCTACCGATAGCATACGCCTCACAAACCTTAACAGATAATGAATTAAAATACGATACATACGAAAAAGAAGCACTAGCTATTGTATATTGCGTTAAACATTTTCGACCATATTTATACGGCAGGAAATTCACCTTAGTTACAGACCATAAACCTTTGATGTGGTTTAAAAACGCACAAGACGCAAATATGCGAATACTTCGTTGGAGATTAAAATTAGCAGAATATGATTATGAGGTTGTATACAAAGCGGGAAAAACGAACGTTAACGCAGACGCATTATCAAGAAATCCTGTAAATATCAAAGAAATAGATTGTAAAATTATAAAAAACAAGAAACTTTTAAACCCGGATAACCCTAAAGATGCACGAGTAATTGCCGAATTACTAGAAAAATCCGATAGCGAAGAAGAAGAAGAGGAAGATGACGATTTCCATTTATATCTTTCCGATATCGAAGAAAACGAAGAAATAATACCTGAAAGCGATTTATTAAATAACAATAACAATACTCTTCCATTTACACAAACAGAATTAAACGAACCAGATTATTTATCAATTACCGAAAAAGCTTTAATACACGATCCTCCTAAACAAAATAAAATTCAAACAAGAAGCCGAACTGCAAGACAAAGTATTGAGCAAAATAAAATAACCGACGATTTGCATAGCGATGAGGGAGAGATCGGAGAAATCGAAGAAAGAAATGATCCGCCTGATAAAGATTCTGACAGTGAAAAGGAAGACAAAGTGGAAAACGAACAAGATATTATTAACAAAAATTTAAAATCAAGAAAAACGAAACTTGCATTTATTGAAAATAGAATAACTCATGGTAACGTTATAGACTCTCGGGAATTATTATTATTACGAAAAGATAATATGGTATATTTTGTCGACACCCAGGGAAGACCTTTAGATTCAGGCTCACAAAAATTTTTCGAACGAAAAGAGCTTCCAAACCTAGGATCTCTTGTTCTAGGAAAGGCCAAGGCCATAAAACATAAAAACCATTATCATGTGGCTTTACCTGTCAGCGAAGAACAACGAGAAGGCCCTACGGCTACTCTTAAACAAATTGTTAAAATCTTAACAGACTTACGGAAAATAACTGAAGATTTAAAATTAGAAACATTTAGTATTGCAAAAACTGAGTTTATTAATAATGTTCCATGGAATGATGTTAAACCACATATACAATCAATATTCACTGACGCTTCTACTAAAGTTATTATTTGTCACGGACTAATTAAATATCCACCGAAAGATTTACGTTCCGTTATAATCAGTGAAATGCATTGCTTACCAACGGGAGGACACCGTGGAGTCACAAAAACTTACAACCGAATAAAACATAATTATTACTGGGAAAACTTGAAAGCAGATGTTCAACGGTACATACAACAATGTTTACAATGTCAATTGAAAAAACTTGTACGAGTAAAAACGAAACAACCAATGGTAATCACGGATACACCAGGATCTTCTTTTAATAAAGTAGCCATGGATATTGTAGGCCCTTTACCTAAAACTGAAAGGGGAAACGAATACATTCTAACATTACAAGATCAACTAACTAAATTTTGCATGGGAATACCATTACCGAATCAAACTTCCGAAACCATCGCAGAAGTTTTTGTAGATCGATTTATTTGCGTACTTGGAGCACCAAAAGCAATATTAACAGATCAAAGCAGAAATTTCCTTAGCGATCTAATAAAGAAAATTGCAAAATTATTTAAAATTCGCAAATTTCGCACAACAGCCTTCCATCCTCAATCAAACGGATCATTAGAAAGATCACATCACGCATTAGGCGAATATTTAAATCAATACGCGAATGAACAAAAACAATGGGATAGATGGATTAGCCTTGCCATGTTTAATTATAATACGAGCGTACATGAAGCAACAAAGCATACTCCATATGAGCTGGTTTTTGGAAAGATAGCACGCGTTCCATCGAACGAACTTCTACCTCCTGGGGATAAATTATCAAATTATGATGAATATTTAATAAATCTTGTAACTCAACTTCACGCAAGTCAGGGAAACGCACGCGATAATGTCATTCAGGCGAAAATTAGATCAAAAAATTATTACGATAGAAAAATCAACCCACAAACTTTTAAACCGGGAGATCAAGTATTTTTATTAAAAGGTCCAAAACCGGGTAAATTCGGAGATCAATATACTGGGCCTGACGAAGTTTTAGAAATTTCTAATAAAAATAACGTCAAAATTAGAATAAAGAAAAATAGCCGAATTGTACATCCGAACCGCTTACGAATTTCATATATTAAACCTACTAATAAATAATTATAAAAATTTTCAGATGGACCTCAGAATTGGAAGACAAATCACGATAATAGCTTTAACAAAAAAAAATAATAATAATAATTGAAATTTTATCAAACAGAGTAATAGGAACAGACTTAACTTAGCAGTCACAGTAAATATATTTCCGATCGTGTAAAATAAGAGAGAACATAAACGAATACGCCATACTGTATCATTTACTTGTTAGATTAATTAATATACTAAAAACGTATATATATACATATATATATATCAAGCGACGCGGTAGCGTCGCGACGCCAAGTATATAAGAAAAAACGTTTCGGCTTGTCAACGGTTTGCCTATGTTGCCTATGTACAGGGGCCGCGACGCTACCAAGTAGCTTATCCGGAGTTTTACGTCTAATGAACTTTCGATTAAAATTCCTCAGGAACCAAGCCGTTAATCAAAAATCTAACGGCACTTTTCTGATACAATGTGAATGCAAGCTTTCGATTGCGACCAGTTTGAATAAGATTGGTGCAGTCAATCCTGAGGAATGATAATCGTATACCAGAAATGTGACATTTTTCGTTTTCCATCATTATCATAATAATAAGGTAAGATATTTCATACTCTCATGTACGTATGCTCGCACGCACACACGCAAAACGATTTTGTCCCTCAAGGCGCGTTCATATCGCTCATGTACGATAATTCTTTCGTGTATTACCCTTTTATAAAATTATAATTTTAAAAATTTATAAAAAAGAAGAGAGAGAGAGAGAGAGAGAGAGAGGGAGGGGGAGAGAGAGCGGGAGAGAGAGAGAGAAAGCGAGAGAAAAAGAGAGCGAGAGGGCGGGAGAGAAAAAGAGAGAGCGGGAGAGAGAGAGAGAGGGAGAGCGGGAGAGAGAGAGAGAGCGGGAGAGAGAGAGAGAGAGCGAGCGGGAGAGAGAGAGGGAGCGGGAGAGAGAGAGCGAGCGGGAGAGAGAGAGAGCGAGAGAGAGAGAGAGAGCGGGGGAGAGAGAGAGCGAGCGGGAGAGAGAGAGCGGGAGAGGGGTGAGGGGGAGAGAGGGGGGTGAGAAGGGTTGAAGGAAGGGGGAGTGGAGAGGGAGGAGAGGAAGAGAGAGAGAGAGAGATCGGGGGAGAGGGGCGAGAGCGGGAGGGAGGGAGGGAAAGAGGGAGAGGGAGAGGGGGAACGGTAGAGGGGAGAACGGGAGAAGGGGAGCGGCAGAGAAAGCGGCAGAGAGAGAGAAAGCGAATATGTGTATATGTACACCCCATTACACCACATGATCATACCGCCAAATAAGTAAACAAAGACGCGTGTCGGTATGCGGCATATATAGCGCTATTATATTGTGTATGGAATGTCTCACTTTGTTGTCATTCATACAGTGACAGCGAGTAGGCAACAGCTCCATGTGTCGTTATACACGATCGCAAAAATTATTAAAAGATATCTGAAACTCGATCTCTATAATAATTAATAATTAATGATTCACAAGCGATTGCTATTTGTCGAAGCAGATATTAACTTCGTGTGATTTATTGTTATATATATATCTTATTATATACGATCACAAAAATTATTAGAAGATATTTAAAACTCGATCTCTATAACAATTAAAAATTAACGATTCATAAGCAATTGCTATTTATCAAAGCAGATATTAATTTCGTGTGATTTATTGTTATACTAATATACTAATATAAAGTAAGAATAATTACAAAAAGCAGTGAAATCCCACTAAAAAAAACCTCACAAAGGTAAAAAAAATACGCCAAGTATATATCTAAAAAATAATTTATAAAATATTTTTCCTGAATAATAAGAAATAAAAACTAAATATGAAATCAATAGTTAACTAGCCAAGTACTTAGAAGCAATTCAGTTTGTGAGAATTTGTAATTTGAAATAGTATTTGTCATAAAATCAAATTTGTATTTATAGAAATGTTATACACAAATTCTCTGCATAAAATTAAAACGCATTATATTTTTATTAAGAGAAACCTGAGTTTCAAAAAAAGTTCAATAGAAATAAGAAAATATAAAAAAATTTTAATTAAACAAACTTGGCGCTGCTAAACTAAACATGCTAAAATTAGTGTATTTTTTAATACATTCACATTGCAGTTATTGTGATATAACTAAATTAAATATAATTCTAAATTAAATTTAGATCTAAATTAAATTTATTGTTTGTTGGTTTTAACATATACTTTAAAAGTTAGCAGCGCCAAGTTTTTTTAATTAAAATTTTTTTATATTTTCTTATTTCTATGGAACTTATTTTGAAACTCAGGTTTCTCTTAATAAAAATATAATGCGTTTTAATTTTATGCAGAGAATTTGTGTATAACATTTCTATAAATACAAATTTGATTTTATGACAAATACTATTTTAAATTACAAATTCTCACAAACTGAATTGCTTCTAAGTACTTGGCTAGTTAACTATTGATTTCATATTAAGTTTTTATTTCTTATTATCCAGGAAAAATATTTTATAAATTATTTTTTAGATATATACTTGGCGTATTTTTTTTACCTTTGTGAGGTTTTTTTTTAGTGGTATACATATACATATATTATACATTGTTATAGCCCAAAACGGCTATAACCAAATTAGCATAATTATTAATTATTAAATATTATTTAACTTCTTCCGACTATAACTCGAAGCCGAGGAAGACGTATAAAGTTACGAGCGCAATCGCTGACAAAGCAAGCCACGCGCGGAGGCCACGCGTTCGCGAGACTCGAAGAACGATACGCCGGAAATGCAAGCAAAGAATATACGTAGCTTGCATCCGGGGTTTTTCCACCCAAAATCGAGCGACACGATCACCTATGGTCCTGTCGCTAAGCGATCCCCTCCAAAAAACTAATCGAACAGGAGGTGATAAAACTACCCACCTCGAACGAGCGCTAGGCAGTCTTAATCACAAAACCACCCGAAACAGTTATATTCATACAATTATACAGCACATAAAAATTTAATAAAGAGCAACCGCGAGACGGACAATTGAAATCATTTTAATAAAAAGAGCGTCCCAGCTGATCTCGCGACGGCAGCCGCGATATCAGGGCACGCGAAGCAATTCTATACTACGATAAGCCGAGTTGAAGTGCGAGAAAGACAAGAAGATTTAAAGCCGATGTATACGAATAAATGACTTTATTTCTACAACTACTACAAAATTGTTGACACGGCGAGACGACCCTGCCCGATCCCGAACTCCTTAGTTCTAATTTGGCCAACGATCCCCAAAAATTCGCTGTGCTTCCACGGAGGCACAACAAAATTGGTGGCAGCGGTGGGATGTGCCAAAGGATCGCCAGCCAACTCGCCGAATAAAGACCTGTAAAAAACCAAAAGAGTAAATAACAGGCGCGTCAGCAAACAAGTTAAAGCCGACGGACACAAGCAGAAGCAACACATACGGACGACACAAGCAGTACGAGAATCACGGCCAAGCAGCTGAAACCCGAGTAGGATCGCCAGCGTCCAAGGACCAACGCCGACCTACGACATCTCTAAGGACGACGCATCGCCGCCGGGCAACGACCGCCGTACGACGAGCATCAGGCCGCCAGCCTTATCAGCCGCCGAGCGAGAGATTGCAGCATCAGCAATCTACTGACCCAGTGAGCGAACATGCGAGCCGTCTTATTACTGTAAGTCCGTAATATATTTGTAATTGCGTGAATGTCGGAAGGTTCTAACATACCGAAACCGATAACGAACCGATCGTGGTTATTAATCGAACCAGCGCGACAAGCGATTAGCTTAAGTCTAACACCGCGAAAAAATTTTGATAACGCGCGAAGAAATTTAGAAACTCAATACTCGAGCAAAAGCGAGCCCGAGTTACCGGTGCACGTCATCAACAAACGCGAATTTCCGTTCAATAGTTTCGACGAAAGCCTATTTCCGTGTGATACGACTGACCTCACTGACCACACTCAACGCGAGACTAGACGTACGCGACAGTATATTAGCAGAACTCCAAGTAGAGTATCTTTACGACGCGAATTTTCACTAACCTCCTACGAGAGCGATATGTTTGACCCGGAAGAAATTTACCGCCAACAAGAAAATAATATGGCCGAATCGCGAAATCCGCACGAAAGTACTCCCGCAAATCTGCCGCGAGGCGCGGTAGACGAAGAAATAGACAATATGCGAAGATCCATCCGCTAAATGGACCAACATATAGCGGAGGCCGACCGCACATCGCCTCCCGAAAGAAACCGCGAAGAAAGAGGAGATTATACACAGATCATCCACATTTTAAATGAAATACGCGCAGATATTAATTCGTTAAACATACGAGTAACGCGACTAGAAAGCGCGGACGCACAATTACCCCGTCATACAGATACTCGCAGGGAAAACGATAACAATGCGTTTGAAACAACATACGGGCGAACGAGACGCGATATCAGAAATCGACGAAGCTTCGCCCCGAATTATCTGCCGTTAAAGGAAGCAAGAATAATGATCCCCGAGTTCGACGGAACCTCGCGACATAAACTGCAAGAATTTTTAAACGCGTGTAAATACGCCGTTCAGAACATAAATCCCGCGGACGAAGAATCGTTAATTCAAGCAATCTTATTTACAAAATTAAAAGGAAAAGCGATGCAGGATTTTGAGACGCGAGATATACAAACGTTCGACGAATTAAAACATCAACTTGAAACTTGTTACCAATCTAAACAAAGTACTACGCACTTATTAGGTGTACAACTTTGCTTCCGCCGTTTTCCTATAAATGGCTTTTGCGGTAAGTAGTGGTCGAAATAAATAGATCATAAACGTCATGCAATAAACTTGGGCATCTGTCAACATAACCCCATAGAAACATTAGTCGATTTTTGTCTGCATCATAAAGTTATTCTCGATTGAAAATGTCAGTTTACGAGCTAAATTCTCGTCATTTGCGGGAGGTTTTAATTTTCTGCTTCAATATGAAGAAATCTGCGGCTGAGACTCATCGAATGCTCTCAAATACTTATGGTGAGGCCGCTATTAGTGAAAGAACGTGTCGTGAGTGGTTTCAACGCTTCAAGAACGGTGATTTTCACGTCGAAGACCGGCATAGCGGTGGAAGAGAGAAGGTTTTCGAAGATGCAGAATTGGAGGCATTACTTAATGAAGACTCGAGTCAAAGTCAAGAAGAATTGGCATGATCATTGGGAGTGACTCAACAAGCAATTTCAAAACGCCTCAAAGACATAGGAATGATTCAGAAGCAAGGAAATTGGGTGCCGTACGATTGAAACCGAGAGATGTTGAACGGCGTTTGCTTGCTTGTGAACAGTTTCTTAAAAGGCTCGAAAGGCAAAGACGGAAGGGATTTCTGCATCGCATTGTGACTGGGGACGAAAAATGGGTTCATTACGATAACCCCAAGCGCAGAAAATCATGGGGATATCCCGGCCATGCTTCCACGTCGACGGCCAAACCGAATATTCACGGCTCCAAGGTCATGCTCTGTATTTGGTGGGACCAGCTCGGCGTAGTGTATTATGAGCTGTTAAAACCGACTGAAACAATCACAGGCGATCGTTATCGAACGCAATTAATGCGTTTGAGCCGAGCATTAAAAGACAAACGGCCGCAATACAACGAGAGACACGATAAAATGATTTTGCAGCATGACAATGCTCGACCCCATGTTGCGAAAGTGGTCAAGACATACTTGGAAACGTTGAAATGGGAAGTCCTACCCCACCCGCCGTATTCTCCAGACGTTGCTCCCTCTGACTATCACTTGTTTCGATCAATGGCACACGGCCTGGTTGACCAGCACTTCCGGTCTTATGAAGAGATAAGAAATTGGATCGATTCGTGGATCGCTTCAAAAGATGACCAGTTTTTTCAACGCGGGATTCGTACACTGCCCGAAAGATGGGAGAAAGTAGTGGCCAGCGATGGACAATACTTTGAATCATAAATGTATAACCAGTTTTTTACAATAAAGCCTCGAATTTCGGAAAAAAACGGCGGAAGCAAAGTTGTACACCTAATACAAATCGAGTTCAATTCATTAAGACAAAAATCAAATGAAACCGCGTATGCTTTCGGACAACGCGTTGAGTTACTAGCAATGAAATTGTACGATGCTATAATTGAAGGAGAAGAGGACTTCTCACTATCAAAACGTACGATTCAACACACGATTAAAAAACAGGCGTTAATAAATTTTCAAATTGGATTACGCGACGAATTAAAGGTACTCGTACGCGCGCAACGATATACGATGCTCCAAGAAGCAATAACGGGCGCGAGCGCTGAAGAAAAACTTATCGGACCAACGGCAAGAATAAGCAACTTCCCGAATAAAAATAAATACGAATCAAGCAATTCGCGACAGATTCGAAATTCGACTCCGCAATGTTTTAAATGTGGAAAAAACGGACATTACGGACGCGATTGTCGAAGTAATCGATACCCGCTTCCTAAACCGGAAAAATCCTCGCGGATAAATGCAATAAATAAATATTGCAAACATTGTAAAAAATCCGGACACACTCGCGACGAATGCTGGAGTTTGAACGGTAACCAGAAAAAACGCGAAGAAAATACACACGACCAAAAGAATCCGCGACAACAAAAGCGAAATTCCGAGTCCGACAGTAACAGTAGCGAAGATGATAAAAGCGAATCTAAAAAGAGACAACCGCGACCTGCGTCCGAATATCACGTTACGCATATTAAAGATACGCCGAGTACACAGAAGAAGACGGATTTATTGTTAATAACACTACCCATGCGACAAGCAAAGGATGAAAAATTACGGATGTTATGCGATTCAGGATCAACCATCTCGTTAATAAAATTAAAACAATTAAAGGGCGATACCCTCATATATGAGGATAAAATCGCGCTCACAGGCATAACCGGGCATAAGGTACACACCATCGGAAAAATGTACGCTACAATTAAAGTAGATGGACATAAAATAAAACATGCATTTTACGTTGTAAGAGACGACATTCCGATCTAATATGAAGGAATTCTAGGGATTGATTTCCTCCGACAACACTCAGTATCCTGCGACTACAAACAAAATCAACTAAAAATAGGAGACGCTGTGCTCAAATTCCATTCATTTAATAAAACCATTCTAAAACCGCGCAGCGAAACCATCGTAAAAGCGACAACGAATCAAAATCGGATAGAAGTAGTACGAGCAGAAGAAACAGCCCCAGGAGTCTATATCGGAAATTGTCTAGTAGAACCTAAAGATCACGCATGCCCCGTTAGTGTAATGAATACGACCGATACAGAAGTCGAGATACAAACGCCACATGTTGTTATCGAAGATGTAAAATACGACCGAGAATCCGAAGTACACACTATACAAACGAGAAGAAATTCTAAACCTACTTCCTCACGATACTCGCAAATTTGACAACTGCTACGAACACAGCATTTAAATTCAGAAGAAAAACAGGCACTCTTACGGATATGCGAAGAATATTACGATACATTTCAGTTGGACGGAGAACCACTGACGTGCACCGCGACGGTAGAGCACGAGATAAACACGCGCGCCGATACCTCACCGGTAAACACGAGACCGTATCGCCTTCCGGAAAGGCATAAGACGGAAGTAAATAAACAAGTGCAAGAAATGTTAAAAAACAGCATAATCCGAACAAGCGCGAGTCAATGGAACGCACCCCTATTAGTGGTACCGAAAAAAGCCGATGCATCTGGAAAACCAAAGCTCCGAATAGTAGTCGATTTTCGGAAGCTAAATGATCTGACGATAGACGACTCATTTCCACTGCCCAACATCACCGATATATTGGACCAGTTAGGAAACGCCAAATATTTCACTACCTTAGATTTGGCATCAGGATATCACCAGATGACCGAACGAGATAAAAATAAAACAGCATTTTCAACGCCCTACGGACATTACGAGTTTAATAGAATGCCGTTTGGACTAAAGAATGCGCCAGCAACATTCCAGCGATTGATGAATTCAGTTCTGACAGGAATGCAAGGATTAAAAGGTTTAGTTTATCTGGATGACATCGTTATATATGGATCAAGCCTAGAAGACCACAACAAACGACTCAAGGAAGTACTACAGAGACTTCGAAAAAATAATTTAAAATTGCAGCCGGATAAATGCGAATTTTTACGCAAGGAAGTGATTTATCTAGGTCACATTATTTCGGAGGATGGAATATCTCCGGATCCGTCAAAATTAACAGCAATAAAAGAATTTCCGACGCCAAAGAAAGTGAAGAATATACAATCTTTCATAGGACTAGCCGAATATTACAGAAAATTCATAGAAGACTTCTCAAGAATAGCCAAGCCACTGACTAAATTAACGAAGAAAACCGAAAAATTCGAGTGGACAATGAAACAGCTAAATGCTTTTGAAATATTAAAAGAAAAATTAATGACGACGCCAGTGCTAAAATATCCAGACTTTACTCAAGAGTTTATAGTGATCACCGATGCCTCCGACTATGCAATCGGAGCAGTATTGTCACAAGGAAAGGTAGGCAATGACCGGCCAATTGCTTACGCCAGCAGAGTTTTAGCGCGGGCGGAGCAGAATTATAATACAACAGAGAAAGAATTATTAGCAATTGTATGGGCTGTAAAACATTTTAGGCCATACGTATACGGTACGAAATTCAAAATCGTAACCGATCATAAACCATTAATCTGGTTATTTAATGTAAACGATCCCGGATCAAGATTGATCCGATGGAGATTAAAGCTCGAAGAGTATGATTATGAAATTATTCATAAAGCCGGACGAGCGAATGCGAACGCCGATGCACTGAGCCGCAATGTAAAAAGAGACATCCATGAAACAGAAGAAGAGCGAGAAGTCCTCGCAATAGAAGAAGAAACGAACTCAGACGAAGAGAAAAAATATACGGAGGAAGAGAAGAAACAGATATTATACGAATATCACGATGCACCCACAGGAGGACATCAAGGAATCGAGCGAACAATAAAAAGAATCCGCCTAAATTATAATTGACACGGATTAACAAAAGACGCCGAAAAATACATATCAAAATGCGAATTTTGCCAAAAAAATAAATTATCGCGAAAAAATAAAGTACCGTTAATAATCACGGATAAACCGACAAAACCTTTCGAAAAATGCGCGTTAGATATCGTAGGACCGTTAACAATAACGACCAACGGAAATAAATATCTATTAACATTTCAAGACAATTTAACGAAATTCAGTAAAGCGATACCGATTCCAAATCAAGAAGCGAACATGGTCAGTAAAGAATTCGTTACAAAAATTGTTCTCGAACATGGAATTCCGGAAAAAATTTTAACGGATCAAGACACAAATTTCTTAAGCGAAATATTTAAAAATACATGCAAATTATTAAAAATAAATAAAATACAAACAACTGCCTATCATCCGGAAAGTAATGGTGCGTTAGAACGATCGCATCGAACATTAGCCGAATATTTAAGACATTATATAAATGACGACCAGACAGACTAGGACAAATGGATAACCTTCGCAATGTTCACGTATAATACGACGCCACACACAGCTACGGAATATACACCCTTTGAACTAGTCTACGGGCACCAAGCCGATCTACCTACGGCACTGACGAGACCGCCTAAGCCGACATATAATTACGACGATTACGCGCAAGAATTAAAAGAAAGACTACGGGCAACAAATCAGCTCGCAAAAGAGCATGTTAAAGAAGAAAAAATTAAAGCTAAACAACAGTACGATAAAAATACTAGAGAAATAAAATTTAAAGTCGGTGACAAAGTATTAGTGTACGACGAGACACTCCGACGCGGACGATCTAAAAAACTCGAATCTTTATGGATCGGACCGTACACGATAATTGAAAAGAACTCAGACCTAAATTACACGATAAAAAAGGGAAGAAAAGCAATCCGCATGCACACAAATAAGCTGAAACAGTTTATTGAAAATTAATAAGAACACTTACCCTACTCGTTGCGGGAACGACCAGGATAACGCATACGATCGAGAGCACGACGAAGAGTCGCCAAACTCGTCCGACCTCGACATCCAGAAGGACGACCCCCGGCGATTAAGGCCCGGCGATAAAGACCAGGGCCCAAAGGAAGTCGAGCGGGGTCCAACGCCCTCAAGTTGCGGAAAGTACCCGCATCCGCAAAACGGCAGATATCCATCGCCGTCCAAAATAACGGCAAACTGTGCCAAGGATGTGGCACCACCTCACTCACGGTACGACGACCACTCACACAATCCACAGAAATCTGGATCGAAAAGGGCTCCGCACTTCGATATACGGCCTCACAAGCCCGCTCGAACGGATCGCGCGGCAAAGCAGGGCCGCACAAAGTAAAATCACTGCACGCCCTGCATACTAAGTCAGATGGGTTGGACACAGACTCCAAACACCAAAAGCAAAAATTATACGACTCCATTAAAAATAGCGATAATTATAAGATTCGCTACAGACAATGAAAATGTCACCGTACGAATGTCGACAGAAGACTGAACACTGAATGAAATAATCCGTCGAAAAGCATGCAGAAAAATCATCTCAGAAAAAAGATACTAACCGATAACAATAACTCGCGGGATATCATCGCGAGAAATAAAACTAAAGTATATAATATTACAGGATGCTCGTCAGCAGGAACAGCCGACGGTCCGAGGGTCTCACGGAGTTATATGAAACGGACTCATCATACGAAATTCAAGAATTTGAATATAACCCGGGCCTATACTTTGAAAAAATTGGACAGCTATACTACGCCAAGGGAACATAGAAATTAGTAATCAAATTAGATCTAACAATATTAAACGACAGATACGAACAAATAATGAAGTATTTGCAACAAACAGAAACGATGTGCGACACAATGAGACTACAGAATCGCTACCATCGAGACGCTTGGAATAATCTTGATATTATAGCAAAACGAGAAGCAAAATATCTAAAAAACGTAATGACACAAATTCTAACAATATATAAACCACCGACTAACAGACGCAGAGGACTGATAGACGGAATAGGCTCGATAGCAAAAACATTGTTCGGAACAATGGACACGAACGATGAAAAGCATATTAACGAACAATTAAATTTATTAGAAAATAAACAACAAACGCTACAACACGTGGTTCGAACTCAAATAAAAGTTGTAAATAATACTATAGCGCACATTGAAAAATTAGAAAATATAATAGATCGAAATGAGAAACTTTTACAAAAACGGGTAGCGGTATATACTGAACGCGCCGAAATAAATGAACATTTTATAATAATCACCGCGGTTATAACAGAGTTAATACGCGCCGCGGAAAATACAATCGAATATTTAACGTATATACGCAAAGGAGCAATGCATCCGAAATTAATGCCGATAGAAACGATTATTACACATTTAAAAGAAGCAACGCAACAATTACAACAAGGAATGTATTTCCCGTTTAAAGTTCACGCGGAAGATTGGCTAGCGATAGAAGAATATACCAAAATAAGCGCGTTCTACGATAAAAGAAATGTTTACACCATATTGCGATTCCCATTAATTACACAACCGAGTTACGATATTATAAATGTAATTACATTTCCCGTACCGATGAATAATAACATATTTACCGTAACCGAAATAAATAATAAAATAATTGCAATAGATATGGAAAAATTAACTTACCTTAGAATAACGGAAAGCGATTTAAAAAATTGTATAGAAATAAATTCCAAATATACGTGTGAAAATACGATACCGATATATCGCATGAATCAAAACGCACCGTGCGAAATACAAATGTATACACTGTCACGACAACAGAATTGTAACACACAATTGATAAGCTCGAAAAATGCGATCTGGACAACACTACGACAACCGCACACTTGGTTATATGCGACCGCGACCGACCAACAGATAATCGACACGAACAAAAAAGAATAATTAAAAATACAGGAAAAATTACATTAAAAGGAAAATGTAAATTAACGACAACAGATATGACGTTACAGTCAATAAAAACAGTATACGAAACAAATGTAGAAACCTACTTACCAGAAATAAATATCACGCTTCTACAGGCATACAAGACGCATGATAACGACACACTAGAAAACGTAACGCTACACCGAACAGAATTAATAAAATTAAAAAATAAACTAGAAGAATTAAATAATAATCTACAAGACAACGAACAGAACTTCTTTGTTCAAAAACAATTTGTTTATCCAATGGCTACAAGCGGAATCATAACAATAATTATAATAGCCATTGTAACATATATAATTATAAAAAATAAAAAGAGGATAATAAAAAAAGGGAAATAAAAAAACCATCAGTCAGGATATACGATGAAGAACCACGTATATCCTATGGACTCCCAAGACCTATACTAAAGCGTAGTCTAAGTACGCGATTTTAGATAGTAAGAAACGATTATATCAAATATTATATACGGGAAAAATAATGTATTCGTTAGAATAAGAAAGGGTATAACTAAAGAAAAACGTTGTACCCCCGTTTTTATTTTTTCAACGGGGGAGGGATGTTATAGCCCAAAACGGCTATAACCAAATTAGCATAATTATTAATTATTAAATATTATTTAACGTCTTCCGACTATAACTCGAAGCCGAGGAAGACGTATAAAGTTACGAGCGCAATCGCTGACAAAGCAAGCCACGCGCGGAGGCCACGCGTTCGCGAGACTCGAAGAACGATACGCCGGAAATGCAAGCAAAGAATATACGTAGCTTGCATCCGGGGTTTTTCCACCCAAAATCGAGCGACACGACCACCTATGGTCCTGTCGCTAAGCAATCCCCTCCAAAAAACTAATCGAACAGGAGGTGATAAAACTACTCACCTCGAACGAGCGCTAGGCAGTCTTAATCACAAAACCACCCGAAACAGTTATATTCATACAATTATACAGCACATAAAAATTTAATAAAGAGCAACCGCGAGACGGACAATTGAAATCATTTTAATAAAAAGAGCGTCCCAGCTGATCTCGCGACGGCAGCCGCGATATCAGGCACGCGAAGCAATTCTATACCACGATAAGCCGAGTTGAAGTGCGAGAAAGACAAGAAGATTTAAAGCCGATGTATACGAATAAATGACTTTATTTCTACAACTACTACAAAATTGTTGACACGGCGAGACGACCCTGCCCGATCCCGAACTCCTTAGTTCTAATTTGGCCAACGATCCCCAAAAATTCGCTGTGCTTCCACGGAGGCACAACAACATATATACACCCACACACATATATATTTTTAGTCTTAGACACATATAAACATTATAAATGTTACTGCGTTTAACATTAATTTAGCGGACAAAAATATTATTAGCATAATATATAGATCAAATATTATACAATATGCATATATAACAAAAACAGAACTATCTCTTCTGAAAAAAAAAAAAATTATATGTATAAAGAGTAGGTAATCTAGGCCGTCCCTAACTCATGGCTCCATGAGTGCGAGAGAGAGGTAACCATAAGAGAAAAAGAGATAGCGTACGCTTGTAGTGCGGGGGGGAGTTCGGGTCGGGGGGAGCCGGGTGGCGGAGAATCAGGGGGGTACGTAGGGACAGGGGGAAGCGTGTCGCCGAGAGTGCTCAAGAGATGGCGCTCTGCTCGATCGAGGCCACGCTTCCTCCTCGCCCTACGTACCCCACGTACCCACCTGATCTTCCCCACCGGCTCCCCCCTGCCCAAACTCCCCATGCGATTGCTAACAAAGTATTCGCTGTCTCTCGTTCTCCAAGGGTACCTCTCTCTCGCACTCATGGAGCCGTGAGTTAGGGACGGCCTACACAATTTCTTTCACTCGCGAGGAAGAGCGATCGACGCGCTCGGCGTATCCACGGTGACTGACCGTTTTACGGCGCGGCTAAGTTATTAAATCCTCTTCTATATTCTCCCGAAGCGTTTCTCCCGCGCGAAGCGTTTCTCCCGTCGCGACTCGACCTTGACGCGACTCGTTCCTAAGGGGGGGCGACGGCGATCTCTCGCGCTGCTTTTAGCGCGCGATCCGCTATCACGATTCTTAAGGGATGCGCGTTGCTTCTAGCGCGCGATCCGCGAGCAGATGCCGGGTATCCGGCGTCGAGGGAGACGGAGGATTATCGGGGGAGCAGTCGAACGGAGAGAGGAATAGCTAGCGGCGATACGAGCGCGCTTATCGCGTATCGGAGCGAGTTTTTCTTCGTTTTCCGGCGGTACGAGCACGCTTATCGCGTTTCGGGGCAATTTTTTTTTCGTTTCTTGGCGACGACGCGCTTCCGGTGACGAGACGCGTCCGAGAGCGAATATTCAGCTCGGTTAATCGGAGCGCGTTATCGCCATTTTTTTCGTTATAAAAGAATGCGGCGACGATCTCGAGATATTAGTACGTTCGAGAATATTCGCGGCGCGACGAAGCGCGCACCGAGCGCTTTATCGAGATTAGCTGGAAAAGTGGTGAATATTCGAATTAGAAGTATCGAGGATATACAGAATTTGGAAATACCGAATTGTTTGAAGAAGGAACTAAGCCAATGTTATACAGGGTGGTCCTCGTAATGGTCGCCACGATTTTTAAGGCACTTACAATAATCTGACATAAAAAGTCATAAACAGAAATTTATCAGTTTCTAACCGGCAACAAATTGCAATAATAAAAATTGACCAAACATTTTTTTTCCATAAAAAAGCAAGGTCACCTTCAATTTTTTAAATGGAACTGTCTACTTTTTATTGCATATTCTTGTAGCTTATCTCGAGAGCTTTTCAAAACACTATAATAAAGTATTTTTTCATTAAGTACTTTTTGAGTTATTTTATATTTTAATCTGACATATTTTGATATAAAAATTAAAATATCTCGTAAAATATTTAGTTTTCGATAATCTTACCGTAACACTTTTATGTACAGAATAATGAGACAAATCAATTAGTTTCAAAAAAACGAATAATTGTTTAAAAAAATACATTATAAATAATTACATACTTTTTCTTAAAAACAATTACTTTTTTTTTACTAATTGATTTGTCTCATTATTCTGTACATAAAAGTATTACGGTAAGATTATCGAAAACTAAATATTTTACGAGATATTTTATATTTTTTATATCAAAATATGTCAGAATAAAATATAAAATAACTCAAAAAGTACTTAATGAAAAAATACTTTATTATAGTGTTTTGAAAAGCTCTCGAGATAAGCTACAAGAATATGCAATAAAAAGTAGGCAGTTCGATTTAAAAAATTGAAGGTGGCCTTGCTTTTTTATGGAAAAAAAAAATGTTTGGTCAATTTTTATTATTGCAATTTGTTGCCGGTTAGAAACTGATAAATTTCTGTTTATGACTTTTTTATGTCAGATTATTGTAAGTGTCTTAAAAATCGTGGCGACCGTTACGAGGACCACCCTGTATAGAAGACTGTCTGTACTGTAGAGAAAAGATCGGCTTCGCGGAAGAGTTTGTGCGAGAGGCGAGCGAGGCGCGATTCGACGAGCCTTTCTCGAATGTCGGAGCCGATGGCTATTTGCTTTATCGCAATTGGAAACGGCGATACGGAGTTCCAAAATTTTCGTGGGAGGTGAATCACGTCGTGCATTGCTTCTATACATTCGGTTGCCGATTCGAGAACGGAAATTATTTCGAGGAGGACGAGAGATATTGCGTGGAATGCGCGAATTGATCGAGCTTCGTGAGAAGCGTATCGACGCATATGAAAAAATCGGTGTATAGCGAGAGAGTGCCCGCCTGCGATCTTATCGACGAAGTCTTCGACGTGTCGAATAATTGGTGCGGCGGCTGCGCGACGAGAGCTTTGTTCTATATCGAGGGTTACGACGAGGAAGAGACGTGGTTTATCAATAAAAGATCTTGGCTTTCGTTAAACGACGAGTGATGAATCGAGAAACGATGGAGGAGCGCGATCTTCTTAATAGCGCGCGGGATGTCTCGACGGTGGACGCGTATCGCGCGTGGGCGAGACGGTGCGACGAGTGTCTCGAGTTTCTGCGGGAGGGGTGTCGAGGCGAGCGCCGGGGGAGATCCACCGGATCAATTCTCTGATCGCTCGAACCGTTCGATTGACGGACGCGAGAGACGATCTGCGTCGACGTTTCGAACGCGTGGGAGGCGGCGTAGAGAGGCGCGAAGGATTTTCATGGTTTGAGATGGAGACAGCTTTCTCTAGACGCATTTTAACCGGCGCGGTTATCAACTTCGATTATATCGAACCTTCGCGATTTCTCGAAGATGCTAGAGATACCGTGCTCGATAGAGTACGCGATGCTATAGATGAACATAACAGTGTTAAGGTCAATACCGTGTTTATCGGTGAGTTTGTCTCAGGCGACAAGATTGATATTAAGACTATCGCCACGAAGAATTAAGCCGCTTTCGCGAGGCGGGCGACGGATAACTCGGTCGGGATCCTGGGTTCGGGAAAGCGGTATCGAGACACGAATGCGTTTTGATGTTTGGTAAAATGTAATTTATTGTGTGTAAATGTGTGGTGGTACAGCGTGAGTGTGTGTATAGGTGTACGAGGGGTGTGAGTGTAAGTGCGCGCGAGACGAGTGATGAGTGCCAGTACGGACAACGTGCGTGTGCGAGTACGTATAAAGTATAGCTGCGAGTATGTACAATGTGTGTGTGCGGTTACGCAATGTATGTGTGCGAGTATGTATAATATCGGTATGCGAGTACGCGAGGTATGCGTGCGGGTATATATACTGTCGGTGTGCGTGTACGGATAATGTATGTATGTGTGCGGTTACGCAATGTATGCGTGCGAGTGAGTGTAATATCGGTCGGCGAGTATGTATAAAGTCGGAGGGTGCATACAATGCACCGCGATCGTGCGCAGCGCGGTTCGCGTTTTCGGGTGTTCGGTCGCGTATCGATTATTGATCGTGTGGCGTAAATCCGGCAGGAGCCGTTAGCTGTCGGGTGGTCCTTTGCGACCGCGTCTGTGGGCGGTCCTTCGACGCGGGTATCGATTTCGGCTGTCGATCGGTGTCGCGGTAGGGCGCAGGTCGGCCCTCGGCGCGGGACTTAGCGCGCCGCATCAATGGTGCATCCGGATGTCGTAATGGCGGTCGCGGATGTCTTTGATAAGCCCGTATAGCGCGTTCGGTATTACGTCGGGATGGTGGTCTTTCCCCGTGGATTTGCAGGAGTGCAACGGCCGACGGGAACACCCGTCGATGGTAGAGAACTCCCTACCACTGGCAGATCGCCGTTGCACGTAGGTGGTCGGATTTCTGCGAGGTGTCGAGAACTCTCGACGGGGACGAGTACGCCCGTTCCTGTTTGCCTCTTTTGATCGGTCTCGGAAGGATCGCTCTCGGAGATGCCGCAAACTCTCGGCGGAGGCTGAGTACACCCAACCCCGTTTTCTCTCTCTCTGAGCGGTTAAGAATCTAGGCGGTTTCCAGGCGTCTTACAGACTCTGGCGGTGCGGAAGATCTGGTCCCGATAATTAGAAACGCGCTCTATTTATACTAATTCTCCGGCGCGCGCGTCTGCGTAATTCGCGTATTGTTCTACCGGTAATATCTCGAAGCGGCGCGCGCGGCTCGGGTATTTTCGGTAACGGTCGGGTCGGTTACCCGAGCGCGTCGTCGATTCGAGATGTTTACGCGCGCCTAACGGCGGTTTAATAAACGCGTGTTTCTATTATCGTTTAAAAATGGGCGCTCGGCGCCTCCGCATTTGCCCGACCGGTGTTTGTCGGGCGGCGGACTTCCGGCGGATCGGCGGCCGGGTACGGTGCAGTAACGATGGGAGGATGCATCGTTACACGCTTCTACCTCTTTCTGATTTGCAAGAGTGGTACGGGAAGCGTGTGGTCAACGCTACTTTAGCTTCGCTGGAGGAGTTTCAAGAGCGTGATAGCGGATGGGCGTTATCGCGAATTCTAAATTTAACGGTGAATGTGAATAAATATAATCCTATGCACGCTGGATGCCACGTCCAGATACCGCGAGAGATCGCGTTGAAGAAAGCGGTGGTTAACGTGCGATCTGCGGATAACGCGTGTTTCGCGTGGGCGATAGTCGCCGCTTTATATCCGGTCGAGAAAAACACGGAAAGAAGCTCGCGGTATCCTCACTACTCGACGGTGCTGAATCTGGAGGGTATCGAGTTTCCCATGAGTTTAAATGGAATTACTAGATTCGAGCGTATTAACAACATATCTATTAATGTGTATACCGTTCGGGATAAGGACGGGAAAAGTAGCTGCCATATCGTTCCTCTGCGTCTCACCGGTGATAAGAAGGACAGACACATTATTCTGTTGTATCTGAGTGATACGACGCAACGAGATAATACAGCGCATTTTGCATCGATTAAGAATTTGTCTCGACTCATCGGATCGCAACTGAGCAATAGGCAACATAAAGCGCATATATGCGATCGGTGAGTACGAATTAAAAAATTTGTCGCGTAGTGTGGATAATATACACGATTTAAAAAATGTATTTTATGTCGCAGATGCATGCATTATTTTCGAACGAGTGATAAATTCTCGGCTCACAGCGCGGACTGTGGAAGGATGAACGAGTGCGCTATAGTTCTTCCTACTGAAGATGACAAATGGTTAGAGTTTCGCATTTACTGTAGAAAGGAGAGACTTCTATTCGTGGTGTACGCCGATCTCGAATGAGTGCTGGAGAAGAAAGAGGAGAAGAGAACGCCGAATACGTCTATCATTCAGCATCACAAAGTCTATAGCGCTGGATATTACGCGCGATGCGCGTTTGATGATGCTGGCTCGACTTACAAAGCCTATCGCGGCGAGAATTGCGTATCGTGGTTCGTTAAAGAATTGTACGATCTAGCGCTTCGCGCGAAGACTATTCTCAGCACCGATGCGCCTATGACGGATCTTACACCGGACGAGTGGGAGACATTCATGAGCGCGACGCACTGTCGCGTATGCGAGAAACCGTTCGAATCGGAAGACGCTCGCGTGCGCAATCACTGTCATCTAACCGGACGGTATAGAGGTCCGGCGCATTCGAATTGTAATTTAAATTATAAGGAGACTTACGTAATTCCCATATTCTTTCACAATTTATCAGGTTACGATGCGCATTTCATTATTAAAGATGTGGCTAACGCTTTTCCCGGCAGCATCGAGTTATTGCCGCTAACGAAGGAAATGTATATTTCTTTCACGAAGAACATTGAGGATGCGTCGAACGAGGGATGGTTCGGGAAACGCCTGAAATTGCGCTTCGTGGATTCTTTCAAGTTTTTAAGCGCGGGTCTCGAAAAATTGGCGTCGTATCTTGACAAGAGCGAGTTGAAGATGGCGCGTTCGGAATTTTCCAATCTTGACGACGCTGATTTCGAGCTTCTCGCGCGAAAAGGTGTGTTTCCTTATGAGTACGTCGACGACGTCGATAAATTACTGGAGACTTGTCTACCACCGCGCGAGGCTTTTCATAGTTCGCTAACCGGTGACGCGATATCCGAGAGCGATTACGCGCGCGCGATAAGAGTCTGGGAGCGATTTCGCGTCGAAACGTTGGGCGACTATAGCGATTTGTATTTAAAAACCGATGTTCTTTCATTAGCCGATGTCTTCGAAAATTTCCGCGACGCGTGTATGAGAAGTTATAATTTAGATCCCGCATACTATTATACGTTACCTGGATATACGTGGGACGCTATGTTAAAGCACACGGGTATTCGATTCGAGTTATTAACCGATATCGATATGGTGTTGTTCGTGGAACGCGGAATACGCGGCGGGCGAAGTCAATGCTCCAATAGATATGCGCGCGCTAATAACAAGTATTTGCAGACTTACGATCCTTCGGAACCATCTTCTTATCTCATGTATTTCGATATAAATAATTTATACGGATGGGCGATGTGTCAATCTTTATCTTACGAAGATTTTCGATGGGTCGACGATGTCACGAGTATAAACTTAATGTCCGTGACATCGAACTCGCCTTTCGGTTACATTCTAGAGGTCGACCTTGCGTATCCGCCCAACCTTCACGATTCTCACGCGGACTTGCCATTCTGCCCGATGCGCGATAAGCCGCCCGGAAAGCGTGACGAGAAACTTCTCGCCACGCTGTGCGATAAGAGTCGTTACGTAATATATTATTGCAATTTGCAGCAATGCATTCGGCACGGATTACGCGTTACGAGGATACACAGAATATTATAATTCGCGCAATCTCCATGGTTGCGTGGATATATCGAATTAAACACGCGACTACGAATTAACGCGAAAACCGAGTTCGAGAAAAATCTTTACAAATTGATGAATAACGCCGTGTTCGATAAGACTATCGAGAATTTGCGCAATCACTCGGATGTCCGGTTCGTGACTCGATGGGACGGGCGATATGGCGCGGAGGCGATGATCGCGAAGCCGAACTTTCATAGCAGAAGCATCTTCGCGGAGAATCTCGTAGCCGTGGAATTGCGCAAACTCGAGATTAAGTTTAACAAACCGGTTTACGTGGGTATGTGTATTCTCGATGTGTCTAAGATTCGTTTAT
>CAJQTV010000806.1:0-37226 GCA_907163055.1 Formica aquilonia x Formica polyctena | reverse complement strand
TCACTGGGCGCTAGTATTGCGCCGACCGTACTGCCCCCTGTCAGTGGCTCTCGATCGTGTAACGGGGCCCTTCGCGCTACAATACATAATACTTATCGTAGTAACAAAACATTATCTTATTCGTTCTCATGAACAATCTGAGTATTGTACTCTATAAATATATTCATATTGAAAATCAACTTGTCGAAACGAGATGTTATATCGAGACAAAATATTCACTTAGAATATCTCTTTGAGTTATTGCTAATCTAGTATTTGTATTTGGTATATTTTGTATGTCTAACCAGGTATTAGTTTATAATTCCACTTCTTCACTGTATTTTTTTAAACCGTCTTTTTGTTCTTCATACATCACATAATTATGCCAACAAACTGATGCAGTTATTATAAAATCCGCTATTTCTGGAAGCATACTTATAGCTGTATGGAACTCTCCAACGGTTTGCGAAAATGCCAAACGCATTCTCAACGGTTCTTCTAGCTCTTGAAAGCCTATAATTATAAATTTTTTGTTTTTCTGTTAAATTTTTTCCAGAATATGGTTTCATTATTTGAATACATAATGGAAACGCAGCATCTGCAATGAAAAATCCAGGCATAGAAATACTACTTCCGGGAAGATAAGCGAATGACGTGGGCAAATTAAGTCTCTTATTATTTAAATTTTTTCCAATGTGTGAAGATTCAAAAATGCCTCCGTCACTATTTCCTCCATAGGCTCCTATATCGACTAAGGTAAATCTGTATAAGTGATCTGATATGGCCATAAGAACAAGGCTGGATTGTTTCTTATAATTAAAATATAAACTCTCAGAATTAGGAGGACATCGCAGAAGTATGTGTTTCCCGTCAATAGCTCCAAAGCAGTTGGGCATATTCCATCAGTTCCAGTATCCATCAACGATATTCTTCCATTGTTCTTCAGTAGGACATGTTAAATATATAGGCCTTAATTTATTTATGATGATTGGTCACACCTCTTTAATAAATTGTCTGACAGTTGACTGTCCAACTCGAAAAGAAAATGCGATATTTGATGTTAAATTCCCTGTTGCAAGATATCTGAGAAATATATCACAATAAACTTTGCTATATTATAATTTCTTACAATATTTTTTATTATAATGTTTTTTAAACATGAATAAAAATAGAAAGTCATTACATTAAACAATCCGTCTTTATCAGTAAATTAAGTCTTACCTTAATGTTATTATTAATCTTTGTTCTGGAGGAAGAGCTCTTTTACTTTTTTTTATTAAATAAGGTCCTATCATATTCGATAATTTGTTAAAATGATGAATATTCATCCTCGTATATTTAAGAAACATTTCATCTTTTTTTAATTTTTGAAAAAGATTATCATATTCTCCTTGCTGTTTTCTCTGTTGATTAATTGGTCTCACAAGCCATCTTCTATTTTGCCATCTTTTGTGTGTATTCCTCCGTTTTAGTTTCATATAATAAATTTTAAGTGATAATAAAAGTAAAATTTTCAGCTTTAAAGATTTTGTTACATTCATATTTGATGATTTGAGAAACTAGAAAAGAAAATTTGTTAATGAAAACCTAGAAAAAAATTGATGGAATATATTTTTAAAAAAGCAAGTAACTTTTATAAATGTATATACGAGTAGCAACTGTTATTAATATGTTATAATGGATAATAAATTAAATAAAAACTCTTTTAAAATGATTCAATATACTTATAAATAAATATAGATCCTAAATAATAGAAATCAAATTATACTTTTCATTTTGTACATATATAACTGAATCTATTTAATTACTAATTTAATTACAATACATATATACTATTACTTCATAATATAATATTATCTTTTCAGGTTAAGTCAATTTAATAATAATATTTCAAACATATTTTTTATAAAAGATGTTCGAGAAGATTATTACAGATTATATGTGTGAGATCGCATTAAAATACATGTAAATTAATTTTATCTTTGACATGGGCTTCGCATAGTTATTTCATCGCGATCAAAGTCAAAAAATAACTCAAAGAAACAAACAAATTGTTGTTATCGTCATTATTATTCGAAGTTTTTAGTACCAACGAAGCCCATGTCACAAACAAGCACAATAATAAAACGCGAAAACAACTTTGTCGGTTAGCCGCGCGATAAACGGCTGCCGACACGCGCGAGGCCGTGACGTAGCCCGTGACGTACGGGCCACCGGCCTATCACTCACGCTAAATCTCATCTCGCGCCGATATTTCAAGTGGCGACCAATGAAGTTTGGCGCCGCGTTGATTTTGCGAACCGAACTCGGAGGTTCAAACTTATTGACAGCGAGAGAATAAAGAACCGCTATAAAAGGGCCCGCTCATGAGGAGCGCCCGACACTCGCTTACGCGTTGAGTTATACCGCATATTTAGTTATACCGCTTTTCGATACCCGCTTTGTTTCGTACTCAACGACCACCGCTATTCTATTCGTGAAACCGTTTATAACCAACCGCTATTCTATTCGTGAAACCGCCTATAACCGACCGCTTGTCTTTTTTTGGAACTTTTTGTATAATTTGTGATTGTGTTAATTATTTGGTGATAATTAAAAATCGTAAATTGTACTCGCGAGATTTATTTTCCGCGAACCACAAGATCCTCGCACACTTTTCCAATCTCGCCTCGCTCTCGAACATTATAATATAAATTTTTTTAGCTTTTTTTATAGCTTATATATGAGAGATTCCACCAAATCGAGTACCACTTTTGGGCCTGCATGTCTGCGATCACGTTCAAATTTTTTTGGCTTATAGTCCACATTGAGAAACATACTTACAAGTTTTTTAAGATTTTTTCCTCCATTATTTTAGCCGCCATATTAGGGAACATTTTACGTTTTTTTTGTTTTTTTTTTCATAAATTAATTGCGGCATTACGCGTACTCTAAACAAATTTTTGTTATCTATGTTTTTTATGTAAAAAAACCTCAGCTTTTCAAAAAAAAATATTTCAAAATAAACGGACCCATATAAACTGCTGAAAATTCGATTTTAATCATAAAATCACAGTTTTTGGCAAGTGCGCCATTTTTAAAAATTTTGAAACTATTTCCATTGAAAAGCTGAGAAAATTTCACATAGAATACGTAAAAATCAAGTTGGGATCTCTGTAAGAATTTATTGGGTTACTAAATGTTTAAAATCAAAAGATTAAAAAATTAAATTTTCCAAATTTTTTTCGATTTTTTTTTATTGATGTCAGAATTACATGAACTTTGTTGGTAACTTTTAAGGTGCTGATGGCTTGTAGAGTTGAACGATAGAGTAAGTTTCTGAATTAGATACAAACTTCGTTGTAACCACACTTGGATTGTTTGGAATCGGAGCGATGAAATGTATCATTTGGGTCCCTTTTACAGTTTTTGATCGAGAAGATCGAGCATCTAATTTGACTTTTGAATCCAAATATCGTTCATTTTCAATAAAAACAAAAGTAATCGTAGATAGATTTTTTGATACCCATTGATACAGCTGGAGTGGAGTTAGTATCTGAGAATTTGTTTCCATTTGTAAGCAGGCTTTTCTTATCAATCGTTTTATTGAACCAGCCAAGCCATCACATGGTCCTTTGCCATGAGCAGTTGCAAAGAAATTCCATTCTGCTGTTCTATGAAAGTCCTCCATATGATAACATAAATTTGTGAATGCATTTCGATTTTTGAACTGTTGAGGTGCTCCGTCTGAAAAGTAATGAATCTTCTGCACCTGACCAAATTTTTGTTTCATAAAAGAAATTAATTGTTCTTGGAACATGTAAACTGATACGTAATCATGTTTAAGACAGTCTGATACGCCTACAAAGCTACAATGTTTGCTTTTACCGTTCTCACAATAATAAATGACCATTGGCAATAATGTTGCTTGATCATTATTATAGTGAAAAGCTTGCACAGACTCTTGCACTATAAAGGCATAATTTTCGGCAAAATCTAACGTCACGATATATTCTCCTTTTTTTAAATTCTGCTTCAAATTAGCATAGTATGTGCTTTGTGCTTTTGCTGTATAATCATGTATCAATAAACTTTTCAATTGGTGAATTAAATTATCGATAAATTCATCGATTTCTGAAATTACTGTGAGCATTGTACAACGATCTGTTGATACCCATTTTTTAAATATTACTTGCTCTAGATTGGCATCAGCACACAGTTTTTCAAAAAAACTGTTTCATTTCATGACTATCGGGACATTTTTTACACAACCGATTGTAGCACAATTCCGAAGGTTCATCGCACATCAATTTTTTTAAGAGATTGGCATATATTGGATTAGATTTTTGAATCCAATCGTTGTTTTCAATTAAAGTTGAAAATTTAATACCTATTAAAAAAAAAGAATTAAAAATGTTTTATTAATTTTATATTTTTTATATATTTTTTATATGAAGGACCACAAGTATGATTAAAATTTTGGTGAAATTGGATAATATTTACGAGAAAAATATTATGTTTTGGTATGGGATTAAAAATATAGTATCCAAAAATAATTCGTGAGACTACTGTGAAGAAAAAAAGATTTAAATTATCATAGTATTTTACCTTCTAACATGAGTTTCATATTTTGATGAGTTATACACACACACACAGTATGTGTACCACTACTCCCAGCTATTACACAGTGCTGAGGTCTTAAACCAGCAAATTTTGAAAACTGAATTTTTGCTGCTGGATACTCGGTTTTAAAACTTGCGTATAACTCGCGTAAGTTAATGAGGATTAACCGTTTTTGTTTTAGCTCTCGAGTACCATCACTTTTTTTAACGGATTTCACATCTCTCATCCCTGCCATTTGCCTTGAATTCAAATCATCTTCGTAAAAATTCGTCACTAGTTGTTCAATTTCTCGATCTAATGGTTGATTTCCACGAATTCTAAGGCAAGTTTCTCCGGCATTTCTCGCAGCATAAGCAGTGGACTTTGAACAATTCATTTCAGATACTACTTTATATAAACTCCAACTTTCTGGCAAAATTGTTAGCAGCTTTAACTGAAAAGACCTATTGAAGATTGTCAACACAATGTAAATCTATGAACAGAACTGTAAAAAGCCGTGAGCGACAAAAAAGTCTGATTATATAATTACCTGTTAGTTTCAACTTCATAAATTCGTTTGACATTATTTATCATCGATTCGTAATCTTTAAGCAACTCATCTGAACTAGTTTGCGGTAAAATACCAAACTGAGCATGAATTTTGGCATTGACAGCTGCATGAATTTCATCAAATTTTTTGTTAAAATACTCAGGTCTATCCAACCTATAAAATATGAGAAAAGACATAAGTTGAGGCACTGCTAGAATTAAATGCTTGAATATTTGTTACTTTTGAATTTAAGAACACTATCATACCGTCGTTTTTTGACAGGACTTATACGTAATAAATTTTCCAACGAATGGTCATCATAGTCTTTTAATGAATCACTAAAGTTACTTGTAGTGCTGCCAGATGCTGGCGTCAAAGTTAAACTTGCACTAGCTTGACTTAAAACCTCATCGGTAGTTAATTCTGTTGGTGCTTCGTAGGATGCAACACGTTTTCTACATGATGTACATAATTTGCTGGTTTCATCAGCGTCGGGAAACTTGTATAAGTCTTTCACAGGAAACGGACGTAAATCACTCAGTTTGGCAGCTAAAATAAAATAGATGTGAAGGTTATGTTGTATATGTAGACATTCAATGAATAAAATATTATACTTACTGCATGCCGGATCGTTAGAAAACGGGTTGAAACACGTTTTTGTTGGCCTTTTGCTTTTGCGTTTGTTCATTTTAGACAAATTAATAATTAAACTTAAATACAATCAATTTTCACAATGTTTTTTGAAGAACTATCGACAATTGTGCTGTCAACGTTATATTATTGACACTCCAGTAATAGAACGCTAACATATGGTGGAAACAACGAAATATTAGCGACACCCTACGGTATGCTGCTGCACTATTGAAGGCGCCATCACAAAGTAAAAATGACCGGGAATTTTGAAATAGAATATATTTCTATTTCAAAAAATGATTTTAAATTTTCAGCGACAATACACAATGTGGAATAGATAACTTTTATCGTGGTATGCAAAATTCTCTTGGAATCTTTGTCATAAAGCACTAGTAGTAAAAAAAAAAATCGAAAAAAATTTGGAAAATTTAATTTTTTAATTTTTTGATTTTAAACATTTAGTGACCCAATAAATTCTTACAGAAATCCCAACTTGATTTTTACGTATTCTATGCGAAATTTTCTCAGCTTTTCAATGGAAATAGTTTCAAAATTTTTAAAAATGGCGCACTTGCCAAAAACTGTGATTTTATGATTAAAATCGAATTTTCTGCAGTTTATATGGGTCCGTTTAATTTGAAATATTTTTTTTTGAAAAGCTGAGGTTTTTTTACATAAAAAACATAGATAACAAAAATTTGTTTAGAGTACGCGTAATGCCGCAATTAATTTATGAAAAAAAAAAAAAAAAACGTAAAATGTTCCCTAATATGGCGGCTAAAATAATGGAGGAAAAAATCTTAAAAAACTTGTAAGTATGTTTCTCAATGTGGACTATAAGCCAAAAAAATTTGAACGTGATCGCAGACATGCAGGCCCAAAAGTGGTACTCGATTTGGTGGAATCTTTCATATACATTTAATAGTTTCATAAAATTAACAATTTACCAATTACCTTGGTCACATAAACGTTCTATTACCTTGGTCATATAAACGTTCTTACGTTACGTTACGTTTTTCTTTCTGCGTTGCCGTAAGATTAGCTTATGTATCGCGTAACGTAAGGTTCTCACGTAAGATGGCATAAAACGCTACGGCAATATACGTGCGTTGGCCCTTATTAGCATAATAAAGAATAAAAAAAGCAAAAGTAATAGTTGGAATAAATTAATTGAAATAAAATAATTTTCCTTTAAATATGATTGAATGTAAAGAATAAATGCAGATATAGAAAATTTGAGAAAACAATTTTAAAATATGTATACTTATAGGATGTGTTGTGTTCTTGCGGGTTCAACAGGTAGTGTCGTAATCGGAAGGATTGCTCTAGGTATAAATTTCTACACTTCTTATTTATTGCTCGCGTTTGAGAATCACAGGTAAAATGTTTCCTATTCGAGCGCTGGAACGAGAGAGAGCAACTCGAATACTCTTCGTTCTCGAGCCGCTGCCGCGAGCTTGCGTTCCTTCGGCGATTTCCCGCCTGTAGCGCGCATGTATGTTAATCTAATCACGCGCGCTATTCGATCGCATATATAACACTTCTTCCCCTCGTGGAAAGAAAACTTCTTAAAGGAATAAACGAGAAAGAAAATGATTTAATGTGCGACATAGCTGCCGTAACGTTTAGGCAACACTCGATTTCGTATCGATTTTCGAGGCGTCACTCGTTCTGAAACTCCTTGCTCGTTTTCGCCTTCTCGAATTACATGTGAGTTTTGTTTAGATGCATCTTTGTCCGCATTAGTAATATTTCCCTGATCTTGCGGTTGCTTTACTTCGTTTTGATCCCTATATTCCACAGGTGCTTCAGTTTTTTCCGGTGGATCATAATCCCATATCTCTTCCGAGTCCTTGCGCTTTTGTGGAACATTACCGACCTTTTGTATTTGGTCGATATGGCGTTTCCAACATTTGCCATTGTCTAGACGGATCATATAATGTAACAAACCTATGCGTTTCTCGATTTTTCCAAAAACCCATTTCGCTTGCCCGTAATAATTTCTACACTCCACCCTTTCTCCTCCTTGAAATCCACGTACCTTACATAATTTCGTATTATAATTGTTATTATTCGACTTCCGTTTCCGGTAACGTGTGACACGTGGTGAGATAGAGAAGGCGTTTGACAGCATAAAGAGTGCGAAAGCAAGGAGTGAGTGAGGAGAGAGTGTGATAGAGTGAGAGCGGCGGTGAGAGAGAGTGGAGGAAAGTGAAGGGCACAAGGGGCGATAGAGAATAAGGGCCTAAGGAGGAATAACAGACAGGCGAGGTAGCGTGACGGTTAGGCAGGGAGGATAGAGATTCAGTGATGCCAGAAACGGGTCCCGCGGCTCACGGCTCAGCAATGGAAGGGGTAACGCACACAATGTGGCACATGTACACGGTTCGCGCTTGTGTGCGTTACCCCTTCCATTGCTGAGCCGTGAGCCGCGGGACCCGTTTCTGGCATCACTGTAGAGATTATAGAGAGATAGGACGGGGAGAGGAGTGGAGATAACAGCGCGACAGTAGGGCAGGGAATATAGAGAATAGAGAGAGGCAGGCTGAGGATACAAGCGAGACGAGAGTGAGAGTAGAGGGCGCGCGAAAAAGGAAAATGGCAGAGTTAACGGGTAAGGATATAAAGGGTGTAAAAGAAAAAAGAAGCAGTTATGGGAATGTGGAGGAAATGCTAAAAAGAAAAAGGGAAGAATCTGGGGAGGGAAGGAGTGGGGAGGATATACTGAAAAGTAGTAAGAAGGTGCTAAGATCGCCAGTGGGGGGAAAAATGAAGGGAGTAGAGGGGATACAGGAGATATTGAAAAGTTGGAGAGAGGAAAGAGAGGATATAAGGGAAGAAATTAGGAGGATGAAGGAAGAGGTGAAAGAGGGAATTAAAGAGCAAGGGAGAATGATGAGAGAGGAGGTAGAAGAGTTGAGAAGAGAAATAAGAGAAAAGGAGAGGATATGGAGGGAGGAAAGAGAAGAGACCAGGAATTATATCAAGGGGTTGGAGGGGAAAATAGAGATATTGGAAAATTGCTGTAAAGGGGGAATAGAAGGGAAGAAGGGAGAGGTGGGGGACAAGGGTTTGGGGGAGATAGAAGAGAGGATGAGGAGAGTGGAACGAGGACTGGAAAGGGAGAAAAGGAAGAGGAATTTGGTGTTTGAGGGCATAAAAGGAGAGAAGGGAGATGCGAGAGAGGAAGTCAATAGGATATGTAGAGAGATAGTGGTAGAAGTAGAGATAGAGGAGTTGAGAAGGATAAGAACAGGAAAGGAGGAAAGGGGGGGGGGGAGATAATAATGGTAAAGGTGAGGAGTGAGGAAAATAGAAGAAGGATTTTAGAGAATAAAAAAAAGTTAAGAGGGAAAGAGGTTTGGATAGAGGAGGATATGACATTTAAGGAGAGAAAGATGAGGTGGAGATTGAGACAGATAGCGATAGAAGAGGAGAGAAGAGGAAAGAGAGCGAAAGTAGGATACGGCAAAATATGGGTGGAGAATATATGGTGGTATTGGGATGAGGTGGAGGAAGTTGTAAAGGATGGGAGAGGAAGAAGGTGGGAAGAAAAGATGAAAGAAAGGATGGAAGAGGGGGAAGAAGGAAGCGGGCAGTAAAGGAGGGAGGCGAGTAGGAGAGGAGAAAGAAGGAGTGGGGGAGTGGAAAAAAGGGAGATGGTTGGAGGAAGGTTGAGGAGGAGGGCTTAAGAGGAACGTGGGAGGAAAGGGGAATCGGAAGGGGGAGAGAGAGGAGAGAGAAGGGTACAAGGAAGAACTGTGGAATGTAGGGGAGTTGAGCAGCAAGGATAGGGAAGGGAGAGGCGAAAAGAGAGAAATTAAAGAAGGATCTAAAGAGAGGGAAGGAAGAGATGCATGGAAAATTATATTTTGGAATGTGGCCGGATTGAAGAACAAAGACGTAGGTTTTTGGAAAGGGTTGGGAGAATGGGATGTTATTACATTAAACATGGAAACATGGCTAGATAAAAAGAAATGGATAGAGATAAAAGGAAAGTTACCGAAAGGTTATAGGTGGGAAAAGCAATACGCGGTAAAGAAAAATAAGAAAGGAAGGGCAATGGGGGGTATGATAATGGGAATAAAAGGAGAGTTGGTAGAAGAGAAGGGGGGAATAGAGGCAGTAGAGGAGGGAGTGATGGTAGGAAGAGCAAGGGTGGGAGAGGAAAAATGGCGGATAGTGGGAGTTTATGTAAAAGAAGATATAGAGAAAAAACTGGAAGGGCTAAAGAAATGGATGAAAGGTAACGAGGAGGAGGGGATGAGGGTAGTAATAGGGGGGGACTTTAATGCGAGAACAGGGGAAATGGGAGGGAGGATAGTGATAGACGAAGAAGAAAATAATCAAAAAAGTAGAAACTCTAAAGATAAGAAAGTGAATAGGGAAGGCAGAAGGTTAATAGAAACGTTGGAGGAATCAGGTTGGAGCATTTTGAATGGGAACATGAGAGGAGATGAGGAAGGAGAGTAGAGTATACGTACACGGGAAGTAGAGACAACACGGTGATAAACTATATAATAGGGAACGAGGAGGTACGAGAAAGGGTAGTTAGATTAGAAGTAGGGGAGGAGGTAGATTCGGACCATCAGCCAGTGATCTGCTGGATAAAGGGAGAAGGTACAGAAAAAAGAAGGAAAACGGGAAAGAGGGTGAGGAGAGGACGGTGGGACGAGGAGGGGTGTGAGAGATTTAGAAAAAAGATAGGAAGGATAGAAATGAGAAAGGATGAGGAGGTTAGAACAGAAATAGAGAGAATGAACGGAAGGATAAAGGAAGCGATGGAGGAAAGTGAAAGGGGAGAGAAGGAAGTAGGAAAGAGTTATTGGGGATGGTGGGATAAAGAATGTATAGAGAAGAAAAAAGAAGTAAGGAGAGAGTTAAGAGAATGGAGGAAGGGAAAGAAGACAGGAGAAGGATTCAAGAAAACAAAAAGAGAATATAAAGAATTATGTGAAAAGAAAAAGGAGGAAGAGAAAGAGAGATTAATTAGAGAAGCAGCAGAGGCGAAAACGGAAAGTAAGGTATGGGAAATAGTAATCAGGGAGAGAAGAAAAAGGAAAGGAATTGAGGAAGGGATACAAATGAGAGAATGGAAAGAACATTTTATGAGACTACTGGGAGGGGTAGAAGAAAGAGTAGTGAGAGGACAGGAGAGGAAAGGAAGGAAAGAAGGAGAATCAGATATAGAGTGGGAAGAAATTAAAAGAACGATAGAGAAGTTAAGAGTAAATAAGGCAACGGGGATTGATGGGATACCAAATGAAGTCTGGAAATATAAAGGAGAGGAAATGGGGAAATGGGCGTGAGAAGTATGTAGAAGAGTGTGGAAGGGAGAGGGATGGCCGGAGGAATGAAAGGAGGGAATGATTGCGCCGATAAGGAAAAAAGGAGAAGGAGGGAAAGTGGAGGACTACAGAGGAGTGACGCTAATGCCAACCTTATACAAAGTATATGCAACAATTCTGGCGGAGAGATTAAGGGAGGAAGTGGAAGTAAAAGAACTAGTTCCAAAAAATCAAGTGGGTTTTAGAAAAGGAAGAGGGGTAATGGACAACATATATGTGCTAAATTATATTGTGCAAAGACAGATTGCGAAACCAAAAGGGAAGGTAATCAGCCTGTTTGTAGACTTAAAAGCCGCATTCGATACGGTAGATAAGGAGATATTGATAAGATCGATAAGAGAAAGAGGGGTAAGGGAAGGTTTGATAGAGAGGATAGAAGAGGTGTTAAGGGAGACGAAGAGCAGAGTAAGGATAGGGGGGAGGTAAGTGATGAGTTTTGGTTAGGAAGAGGGGTCAGACAGGGATGCCCACTGAGTCCGCTACTATTTAATATGATGTTGGCGGACTTAGAAGAGGTATTAGCAAAAGGGGGATGGGGAGGGGTAAGGTTAGGAGGGGGAAAGATTTTTGCATTAGCATATGCAGATGACATGACATTGGTGGCAGAAGATGAGGAAGGAATGAGGGCTATGATAGCGAGGTTGGAAGGATATTTAGATAGGAAAAGACTTGAGGTAAACGTTGAAAAGACAAAGGTACTGATTGTTAGAAGAGGAGGAGGAAGAAGAAAGAGAACAAATTGGAAGTGGAAGGGAAAAAGGATAGAAGAAGTTAAGGAGATGAAATATATAGGGTATGTCTTTCAAGAAAATAGAAGGCAAGAAGGGCATATAAGAGACAGGATAAAAAAGGCAATGGGAGTTGCGAGGTAGGTATGGGGGATAGGAAAGAGGAAATTTGAAAAGAATATCGAAAGGAGAATATGGCTGTTCGACACTCTGGTGTGGACAGTGTTAGGATACGGGGCAGAGATATGGGGATGGAAGGAAAGAGAGAGGGTAGAGAGGGCGGAGGAAAGATTTCTAAGGTGGATATTGGGAGTAGACTGGAGGACGCCGGGATATTTGGTAAGAGAAGAATTGCAAAGGAACAAGTTAAGAGGTAGAGCAGCAAGAAGGGCGTGGAATTTTGAAAAGAGGCTAGAGGAAGGAAAAGGCGGAAAGTTGGCAAGGGAATGTTTGGAGGAAATTAAGAAAAGGTTAGGAAAGGAGAAAGGGAATTCAGAATGGGAGATGGAAAGAGAGGAATTTTTTAAGGCAAGAATAACAGAAAGGGGAGAAATGGAAGAGATAGCATGGAAAAGAGAAAAGGAGATGCCGGAATATGAGGTAGTACAGGGAAAGGAAATAACGATGCAGAGGGAAGAGAGATGGGAGAGGATTGAGAATTCGAATTATAATAAATGGTACAAAAGAATAAAAGGAGAAGGAATACCGAAATACCTCAAAAAAGGGTGGGCAGAAACAAGATGGAGAAGAATTGCAAGGTTTAGGCTAGGAAATGAAGTAAGGGAAAGTAGGTACTGGGAAGAGGAGGGGAAAAAGGTCTGTAGGATTTGTGGAGGAGAGAGAGAAACATGGGAGCATATATGGGACAGATGTGGGCTAAGAGGGGGAAGGGAGGCGGAAAGTTGGCAGGAGGTGGTGGACATAATGCTGGGAGAAGAGGGGAAGGGGGAGGAATGGATGAAAGAGATACTAGAGGAGAGAGGAGAGTGGAAGGAAGAGAGGGAGGAGAAAAAGAGAAAGAGTAAGAGAGGGGTGAGTAAGAGGGAGGAGAGAGAGGGAGAGAGAGAGAGAGAAAGAGAAAGAGGGAGAGTGTGTGTGGGAGAGAGAGAGAGAGAGGGGCGGAGGAGGAGGAGAGGAAGAGCTGGGCAATAAACCGGAAACGGAGGTCCAAATAGGTTAAGGTAGATGTAAGAATAGCATATGTGTGTGTGGCGGGATAGGATGCGAAAACGTAGTTATAAGAGAAATTTGTATGAGTAGATAGTTTTAAAAAGCGTTTAGGATAAGAAAATGTGAAGTATAAAGATGTATATGAAAATTGTAATTCATTCATAATTGTTATTATTCTCATTTACTCCATTTGTGTCTGGTAACAAAATAGTTAAACGGGTACGTAACTTCCTATTAAACATCTTTTCCGCCGGCGACATTCCTGTTGTAAAGTGTGGCGTCGTTCGATAATGGAATAGTATATGCAATACTGCCTTTTGTAAATCCATGATGGATACTCTATTATTTTGAAATTTTTTTTTTAACACCGTTTTTAAAGTTTGGACGAAACATTCTGCTTGTCCGTTTGTCGCCGGGTGAAAAGGTGCTGTGGTTTTATGTATAATGCCATTACATTGTGAGAAATGCGCAAATTCATTTGATTTGAAATGTCGACCGTTATCTAAAACAATTATTTCCGGAATTCCGAACATGGTGAATATTTGCCTACATTTTTGTACCGTCGTGTTACTTGTCATATCTTTTGTAATGAAAACCTCAGGCCATTTCGAAAAAGCATCCACTAATACAAAAAAATAATGGCCCATAAATGGTCCTGCATAATCGATGTGTACTCGCTGAAAGGGGAATTTCGTCGGTTCCCATTCGTATGTTTTTGTTTCTCGAGGATTATTCCGCATCAAATTACAATTTGTACAATCCTTCGCCATATTCTCGAGATCGTGGTCAATGCGTGGCCACCAAACGTATTGTCTCGCAACTGTTTTCATTTTAACATTGCCTGAGTGTTCGCTATGTAATTCTTGCAACACCCTACTTCTCAATTTTTGCGGTATTATCACTCGACAGTCTCGTAACAAAATACCTTTCTGATAGCTAAATTCATCTATTGGTATATTGAATCGATCGCATGACTCTAACGAGCTACCTTTTTGTAACGCTAATATTAACGTCTGTAATTTGTCGTCTTTGCCTGTTTCCGCCGACAATTCAGAACGCGTAATCGGTAGTGAGTCGATTATATTTATCTCCAAATTATCAACTACATCATGTTCATGTTTGTCTTCATGCGTAATCGGTAACCGCGATAATCCGTCCGCGTTTCCGTGTTGCTTTGTATTTCTATATTTAACATCATAAGAAAACTCTTGTAAGAAAATAGCATAATGCTGCATTCTTAAGGCGCTATGTGCCGGTAAAGCCTTGCCGGGCGCAAAAATTTGCGTGAGCGGACGATGATCAGTATACAGCACAAAATGGTTTCCGAATAAATATTGATAGAATTTTTTAATCGCGAAAATAATTGTGTATGTTTCCTTATCTATCTGTGAATATTTCCTCTGTGTACGTGTAAGCAATTGTGAAACGTATTGAATTACCCGTTCTGAATTGTCGGGCTAGGTCTGTGATAGCACTGCTCCCACACCGTACGCACTATCATCGCACGCTACTATTAATGGTAATTTAGAATTGTAATGTGCTAAAATCTTTTCGCTCATAAAAGCTTTTTTTGCATTCCGAAACGCGACTTCGCACGCAGTAGTCCATTTGAACGACAACGTTTTTCCTTGTTTACCTTCTAACAACTTATATAACGGATTTAAAATTGTACTCGCATTTTGCATAAAACGCCCATAATAATTCACCATTCCTAAAAACGCACGTAATTCGGTAGTATTAGTAGGTCGACGCATATTTTCAATAGCCTCAATTTTTGCTTTTTCTTTGTGAATTTCATTTCTATCAATGTAATGGCCACAATAGTGTATTCCTTCCTTAAAAAATTCACATTTATTTGTATTGATTTGTATATTGTATTCGCTTAGTCTAATAAGTACTTGTTTAAGATATCATCCAGGAACACCGCTACTCCGGGAACATCTTTTAAAATATTTTCTATTTCTCGCTGCCAAATCGCCGGTGCCGAAGCAATACCGTATAATAAACGGGTACATTTATATAGACCGCGGTGCGTGCTTAACGTGAGCATCTCTCGATCGTCAGGATGAACCTCCATTTGCAAGTATGCTTGTTTTAAATCAATTTTTGAGAATTTATCTCCTCCTGCTATTGTATAAAATAATTCATCGAGGGTTGGCAACGGGTGTTCATCTACGAGTAGAAACTTATTTAAATTGACGCTGAAATCCCCACATAACTGAACTGTTCCGTCCTTTTTTAACACGGGCACCACGGGGGTGGCCCATGCCGATGTGTTAATTTTCTCTAAAATTCCCGCATTTACCAATCTTTCTATTTCTTCTTCCACTAAAGGCATTAACTTGAATGGTACTTTTCTAGCTTTTAAGAATATCGGGCGCGTATTTTCCTTAACCGTTAAACGCGCTTGAATTTCTTTGATTTTTCCAGAGATCGAATCTTATCCCTGCCTGTACTCTTGTAACATTGTCTCTACTTCCTTCGAGGTATCTGTGTACAATATGTTTAACGTATTCAATAACTGAACTTTTAATTGTCTAATCCATTCGCGGCCCATTAACGGTTCTCTATCTGTATTAGTGTAACGATGCATTCCCCATCGTTACTGCCCAGTACCCGGCCGCCGATCCGCCGGAAGTCCGCCGCCCGACGAACACCGGTCGGGCAATTGCGGAGGCGCTGAGCGCCCATTTTTAAATAATATCAGAAACGCGTAAACATATAACCGCCGTTAGGCGCGCGGAAACATCATCGAGAGCCGACGACGCGCTCGGGTAACCGCCCGACCGTTACCGAAAATACCCGAGTCGCGCGCGCCGGTTCAACGATAAACCAGATACCGTTAGAACAATAGGCGAATTACGCAGACGCGCGCGCCGAAAACCGGTATAAATAGAGCGCGTTTCTGAACATCGGGACCAGATCTTCCGCACCGCCAGAGTCTGTAAGACGCCTGGAAACCGCCTAGATCCTGAACCGCTCAGAGAGAGAGAAAACGGGGTTGGGTGTACCCAGCCTCCGCCGAGAGTTTGCGGCATCTCCGAGAGCGATCCGTCCGAAACCTTTAAAGAAAGGTAAACGGGAACGGGCGTACTCGTCCCCGTCGAGAGTACTCGACACCTCGAAACAATCCGACCACCTGCGTGCAACGGCGATCATCTAGTGGTGGGGAGTTCCCTGCCATCGACGGGTGTTCTCGTCGGCCGTTGCACTCCCTAATTACACGGGGACAGACCATCCTGACGTACAACAAACCGCACTAAAGACGCGTATCTAATACGGCCCGATCACCATCACGATATCGGAACGCGCCATTGATACGGCGCGCTAAGTCCCGCGTCGGGGGATGATCCACATCCCTACCGCGACACCGATCGATAGCAGCCATCAATAAGTACGCGGCGAAGGACCGCCCACCGGGCCGACCGAAATTACCGCCCGAGAGCTAACGGCCTCTACCAAAAACCACTGTCCGCGATCCGTAATCGATATTCCATCGATCCGCCACAATCGCGCACCGCGCAACGCATCCGCGCGTTGCATTGAATGCACCGCACCCGATACGACCGCGCCACGATCCGTTCAGCCTTGTACACGCATTTATATACTATCTAAATACCAACGATTATAAGCATTTGTACATCGCACACCGCCGTACCGCTGTACGGGCGACCGATACACACACGCACACCACGATACATTCGATACTCTGCGCTCCACCCATCCTTGTTATACATTTGCGCACTCACTCCCTCGTCACTCGTCTCGCACGCATAATAATACATTCGCACACCTATACACGCTCACACACATAAAACACACACGCTGTACATATACACCACAACACGCAATAAATTATATTTTACCTAACATCACTTTCGTTCGTCTCTCGATACCCTTTCACGAGCCCCGAATCCCGACCGAGTTATCCGTCACCGCCTCGCGAAAGCGGCTTGTTACATTGGCGCCCGAACAGGGACCGGCTTCCAGTCCGTACCGAGACACGAACCCTACCTTAACGAGACGAGAGAATAGGGAGACCCGACAATGAAAGGGTGGATTTATAATCTACACAAAACACAACTGATGGAGGACGCCGTCCGCCGGGGCGTGGACACGTCCGGAACGCTCGATGACATCCGCCGACGGATGTCCGAGTACGTCGAGGAGCACCCCGAAGAATTCGGGGCGCAGGGCGACGAGCCCACGACCGCGGCCAATACACCACCGCGTACCGTACCACCGACCCATACCGCGACCCCCGCGCCCCCCACTAGCTCCGAGGTATTGTGTCAGATGCGCAAATGGGGATGTCATTTCGACGGACGCGACCCGTTCGACTTCCTCGAACGCTTAGAGGAGTTGAAGGCCGGACATCGATACCCCGAGACCTCGATGTTGCTGGGGTTCCCTGAGTTACTGCGGGGAGATGCCCTACGGTGGTGCCGCAACACCCGCCATCGGTGGCAGACCTGGGGGAACTTCGAACGCGCATTTCGCGCGCAATTCCTGCCCCGCCGATACCAGGCCGTCCTCCGCCGCGAGACCGCCGACCGCCGCCAACAACCGGGGGAGAAATTCAAGAAATACGTCGCAGATATACTCACGCTGATGCGCCGGGCCGGCGGATTTACGCCGGAAGAAGAGTACGAGCGCGTCTACCAAAACATGCGACCGGAGATAAAGCGGCTCATCACGTACGATGAAGCCGGCGTCGTAGACGACCTTCAGGCACGAGCCACCGAGCTGGAAGAAATCGACGAACAGTGCGCGGCCGAACAGACGCACCGCCGGCCAGAAGCGTCGAAACCGATCATCGCCGCCGCCTACAACCGGGAGGAGTGTTGTTGGCGGTGCAAACAACGGGGTCACACACGTTTCAACTGCAAACGCCCGCCACGAAAATTCTGTTCACGGTGCGGCAAAGACGGCGTGCTAACCCAGCAATGTCACCCGCCGGCGGGAAACGACGAGCGGGCCGGGGCCACCATATCAGCCGCCAGAACCCCGAGCCCCGCATCCGATTCACGCCGCGGCCACACATACGCGTCCGAGTAGATCAAAACCGATACGACGCCCTGCTCGACTCGGGGTCCGAAATATCCTTCGTTAATGACGACACGGCCGCCCACGCACAACGAGGGGGGCACGCCATCGACCGGCACGAAGGAGACGTACAACTCGCGAACGGCGAAACCACCCGGATCCCCGGCACCATCACCTTGCCCGTCCGCATCGGGAAGTGCATGTATCAGCACGACTTCGCGATCCTGCCGAACCTCGAGAGCCCGATATTAATCGGCATGGATCTTTGGGCACGTACCGGCATCCGCCTTGCCGCGCCTCGATACACTCCCCGAGCGAACGCACCTATGCTACACGGAACGACCGGGGGGCTGACCCCGCAAACCGTCACGGAAGAAAGACGACTAAAGGACTTCCTCGAACACGAATTAACGAAATTCGAGAACATCCAAGGCCCGACCGACCGCGTACAGCACGAGATACGATTGCGAGATCCAACGCCGATCAAACAACGCTACCGACCACGCAACCCTGCGATGCAAGCGGTCATCGACCGGGAAGTAGCCGAGATGGAGGCCGCCGGCGTCATTGAACCATCCAAAAGCGCATGGAGCTCGCCCGTAGTACTCGTTAAAAAGAAAGACGGAAAGTACCGGTTCTGTATCGATTTCCGCAAGGTCAATGATGCCACGGAAAAAGATGCCTACCCGTTACCGCAAGTAGTCGCGACACTCGACAAACTACGGGGCGCGCGATACTTAACGACATTGGACTTAAAAAACGGATATTGGCAGATACCGCTCAAGCCCGCAAGCCGACCGATCACCGCGTTCACAATCCCCGGACGGGGATTGTATCAATTTACGGTCATGCCCTTCGGGCTACACTCCGCACCGGCCACCTTCCAACGACTATTAGACACGATCATAGGACCAGCCCTCGAACCCAACGTGTTCGTCTACCTGGACGATATTATCGTCATAAGCGCGACATGCGGGGAGCTCCTGCAATTACTCACCGAAGTTTTCCGCCGACTACGCGAGGCAAGCCTGCGCCTCAACCCGGCCAAGTGCCGTTTTTGCGTCGATCAGTTGAAATACCTGGGGCACGTGGTCGACCGCGACGGGATCCGAACCGACCCCGATAAGGTTAGGTGCCGTCGCCAACTGGCCCGAGCCACAAAACGTCAAGCAAGTCCGACAGTTTCTGGGGATGGCGTCCTGGTACCGGCGGTTCATCGCGAATTTCTCGACCGTCGCCGCGCCGCTCACCCAGCTCACAAAGAAAAACGCACGATGGGCATGGGGATCCGCAGAAGAGAACGCGTTCCGCGAACTAAAACAGACGCTCATTTCAGCCCCGGTACTCGCCTGTCCGGATTTCACGCGCCGATTCGTTTTACAAACCGACGCTAGCACCAGCGGTCTCGGGGCCGTCCTGACACAATACTTCGAGGAAGGGGAGCGCGTAATAGCGTATGCGAGCCGGACATTAAACAGCGCCGAACGTAATTATAGCGCCACCGAGCTAGAATGCCTCGCGGTTGTATGGGGCATTCGGCGAATGAAGGGCTACCTCGAGGGGTACTCCTTCACCGTACTAACCGACCACCAGTCGTTAAAATGGCTACAGCGTCTGGAGGCTCCCACCGGGCGACTCGCCCGGTGGCTGTTTGAGTTCCAGCAATATGACCTCGAGGTCAAGTACCGCAAGGGCACGCTCAACCGAGTGGCGGACGCCTTGTCGCGACAACCTGAGCTGTGCGCCGCGACCGCACGCCGGTGCCGCTGGTACCAACGAATCCTCGCAGAGGTCGAGCGCGAACCAGCCAGCCGACCGGACTATCGGATCAGCGAAGGGAAACTGTTCCGCCATATCCTACACAGCCTGAACTTCAAGGAGCACGCCGCAGAGGAACAATGGAAGGAGTGCGTGCCGGAGGATCAACGCCACACGGTACTGAGAAATTATCACGACGCACCAACCGTCGGACACCTGGGGATCGCGAAAACAATCGCTCGCATCGCCGAGCATTATTACTGGCCGGGGATGTTCCGGACAATCGCCGAATACGTGCGAAACCTGCCAGAAGCACAAGGTGGCCCAACAACAACCGGCCGGAAAACTCCACGCGACCGACGTTCAGCGCCCCTGGGAGCAAGTCACTACCGATCTGGTAGGGCCCTTGCCGCGCTCACGACAGGGCCACACGTGGCTCTACGTGATGCAAGATCGGTTTTCAAAATGGGTGGAATTAACACCGCTCCGCCAAGCCACCGCAAAAACCATCACGAAGGCCATCACCGAGAGAGTCATCCTCCGACACGGCCGACCGGAATCAATCTTGTCGGATAACGGCACGCAGTTTACCTCCAAGGAATTTAACGACCGACTGCGCGCATTCAATATCCAGCATAAGACCGCTCCCGCCTATGCACCGCACTGCAACCCGGTGGAAAGAACCAACAGGACGATCAAGACGATGATCGGCGAATTCGTCGACAAAGACCATCGAGACTGGGACGAACACCTGCCCGCATTTCAATTTGCATTCAATACGGCCGTACATGACGCTACCGGATATACGCCGGCATACGTAAACCACGGGCGAGAACTCGTACCGCCACACCGCACCGCACCAGCAACCGAGAAAACGGCCCCGGACACGACGCGAGAACGGCTGGACGATGCATATAAAATCGTCCGAATCCAACTTGCGAGAGCTTTCCAGCGGCAAGAGCAATATTACAATCTCCGGCGACGAGAGTGGAGACCGCACATCGGCGAATGGGTGTGGAAGAAAGACCACCCACTGTCGAAGAAAGCCGACAATTTCAACGCGAAACTTGCACCGAAATATATCGGGCCGCTCGAGGTTCGCCGAATTATCTCGCCAGTAATCGTAGACCTGAGGAGCAAGCGGGGAAAATGGTACAAACATGTATACATTCAGGATCTCAAAGTCGCAAAGACCAAACAGAACGGCGACAATAACAACCCCGAGGACGAAGATGATACCCCCACTACCGACGGGGAAGGATAAACAGCCGAACTCCAGCTCTAACGGCACAGATAGCAAAGATGTGCGATCCCGAAAGCATCCTAGCTGCCATCGACGAGATCCTGGACGACCCAGGATTTCAATACCAGCCGCCGACGCCGAACACCAGCCGAGCCGGCAATGAGAAGCCGCCGACGACCGACCGTCCGCCGACCGGGCCAGCCGTCCGACCGCCGAGCCGGCCGCCGAAAATTGGCACGCTGATACAGCGTTCCGACAGGACTAATCAGCTGAAACTGGAGCAGCTGACGCAGGCGCCACCACCGCCGCCTGCCCGCTCGCGTCGACCAGCGAGCACACCGGCCCGCAAGAGACCGCGGGAAACCGAGGGAGAGACCGGCGAAGAACAACCGCCACGACTCCTGATGCCGACCGGCCCATTACCGCCGCCGCCGATCCGAGTGCAAGTGGAACCCGGCATCATATTTGATGTTCCACACTTCGCGGTCCACGTATCGCGAAAGTACAAGGTCCGATCACCCCAAGGGCATTGGGTGATGCGCTTCTCCAAAACAGGAGAATTGAGATACCGCCGCCGACTAAATTAAATTGCGAGCGAAGTACGCCGACCACCGCGGAACCGACCGAATGCCTCTAGATTCAGGCATATTCTACGAGGGAGGGTGATGTAACGATGCATTCCACATCGTTACTGCCCAGTACCCGGCCGCCGATCCGCCGGAAGTCCGCCGCCCGACGAACACCGGTCGGGCAAATGCGGAGGCGCTGAGCGCCCATTTTTAAATAATATCAGAAACGCGTAAACATATAACCGCCGTTAGGCGCGCGGAAACATCGAGAGCCGACGACGCGCTCGGGTAACCGCCCGACCGTTACCGAAAATACCCGAGTCGCGCGCGCCGGTTCAACGATAAACCAGATACCGTTAGAACAATAGGCGAATTACGCAGACGCGCGCGCCGAAAACCGGTATAAATAGAGCGCGTTTCTGAACATCGGGACCAGATCTTCCGCACCGCCAGAGTCTGTAAGACGCCTGGAAACCGCCTAGATCCTGAACCGCTCAGAGAGAGAGAAAACGGGGTTGGGTGTACCCAGCCTCCGCCGAGAGTTTGCGGCATCTCCGAGAGCGATCCGTCCGAAACCTTTAAAGAGAGGTAAACGGGAACGGGCGTACTCGTCCCCGTCGAGAGTACTCGACACCTCGAAACAATCCGACCACCTGCGTGCAACGGCGATCATCTAGTGGTGGGGAGTTCCCTGCCATCGACGGGTGTTCTCGTCGGCCGTTGCACTCTGACATACTTGTACTCTGACAAAACCAACAACTGGAATTGTAGTTTTACAGAAAGTAATTAATTGTAAATCTGATTTTTCGATGCGCAAACCGGAACAAAATAACCTTGCAAAAGCTTTACTTACGATGGTGACCGCTGCCCCGCTATCAATTTCGAAACGTACCTTTCTCCCTTCCAAAATTACCGCAGTATAATATTTCTTTCGAAATTTACCATGTTCCGCCTGCGTCGACAAAATCTCACCTACTTCATTTGCCGCAACCTTATCCTTCCTCTTACACACTTTTTGTAAGTGCTCTTTTGTACCGCAACTCCTATAGGTAATGTTCCTATCTAATGTACACTTAGTCGCTAAATGTTTACCGCCGCATCTAAAACAAATAATATTAACATCATAACCGTTAGCCGACGATGAGTTAGCATTGCTACGCCTTCTGTTTACAAACGCGCTTGACTTTCCTTGAAACTTCTTCTTCGCTACAGTCCGTTCGTTTCTCTTGTGTAACGATGAGTTTTTTTTATTTATGTAAGCCACGTTTGCGGGTCCAGCCTGGATTTGATCAACGTCCTTTTCTGATAATTCCATAGCCGTTGCCATTTCTACTGCCTTCTCGAACGTTAAATCCTTCGTTTCAAGTAAACGAGATTGAGCTCGTTTGCTCAATAATCCAAAAACTAATTGATTCCTTAAAGCGGTCTGTCGATACTGTCCAAAATTACAGTTTATGCTTAATTTGTGTAGCGCAGCCACAAATTGTTGCACTGCTTCGCCTTCACTTTGCTTTCTCTGGTGAAAACGATAATTTTCTGCAATTTCGAGAGGTGCAAGCGCATAAACTTCTGCTAATTTTTCCGTTAAAAAGTCATACGTTCTTGTATACGGATCCACTGGAGCTAACTTATCACAAATCATATTAAAAGAAACTGATCCGATGAAATGTAGTAAGTAAGCAACTTTTTGTTCAGCCGGGACTTTGAACACTGTAACGTCTCCTTCAAAACGTCTGAGCCATCGTTTCCAATTTGTTACGGTTGAATCAAAAACTTTTATGGCAAAATTGCCGTGTACTACCGCCTCCGTCATTATTGCAACGAATACATTCAACCACCACTTGTAATTTTTGTAATTAACGTACTCACGTGATCGCTCTCTCGTTCCGTAACCTTTTGCTTTGCTATCGCAAAAAAAATGCGTTCTGAAATTTGTATTCTCAGAATCCCATCCTCGTCGCCAAATTGTTGTGTTCTTGCGGGTTCAACAGGCGGTGTCGTAATCGGAAGGATTGCTCTAGGTATAAATTTCTACACTTCTTATTTATTGCTCGCGTTTGAGAATCACAGGTACAATGTTTCCTACTCGAGCGCTGGAACGAGAGAGAGCAACTCGAATACTCTTCGTTCTCGACCCGCTACCGCGAGCTTGCGTTCCTTCGGCGATTTCCCGCCTGTAGCGCGCATGTATGTTAATCTAATCACGCGCGCTATTCGATCGCATATATAACAGTATGCTTTTTATTTAGCGACACAAATCGACAGAACGTCATTCTATTTTTATTCTCATAGAATGTAGAACAAAGATAGAATGACGCTTGTGTCGACTTGTATTGCTAAATAGAAAGCATCCATAGTTACACTGCTCAAACGTAACGAAAAACCATTTTTCTTGCATCTGTTTTAGGCTAGCTGGTGTTGTTGAATATTTGCCTGGTCACTACATCGCACATTGTTTGCGTATTGGCGTATTTTGGCAAAAATTTAATGGATTGGACAAAAAAGTATGCAAATCCAATTCAACAACTCGCATTGAGCCACACTTGGCCATATATATACGAATAGATAAATAAATAATATATTTATTAGAGGTTATTAACAGCAAAAATTATTATCCCGATATTAACCCTCCGCATGAATATCCCGAATAAGTATAACAAACGTTATTGTTCGAAATCAAATTAAAGGCGATGGAAGACGAGGCACCTTGAACGAGATCGAGTTTAAAACGATAGGAGATATAGCGCGGCCAATCGATAATTTCTAAGAATTCGGGATGAGAGAGATGACCGTTCTCGATACAGTCGCTCTTGCTCTAGCTTATCGGGAGCTACGAGCCTTTCGACACTCCAAGCCTATCACTGCGCTTTAAACTGACATCAGTGGCGCCCAATCAGGGGCTATCAGCCCCCGTCAATCAAAAAACTACCGCGAATTTTTCCTATCATAATTGTCGCTCCCTTAAGACAAAAGAAAGTGAGTCATACGTTCTGGATCCTTCTAGAAGGATTCAAGATTATAAAAGAGGCGCGCACAAGGCGCGGCCGGTTCTTGACAAAAAGTAATCGACGCGTACACGTAGTTTTTCTCGCGCTGCTTTATTCGGCTAAGTTCCGTCGCGACAGTTAATCCAGTGCGCTTTCGCGGCTCGCGATCCACCGATTCTCTGTGCGGTCTTATCGTTCGACAGTAGTGCGGTCTTCTCGTTCGAGATTATCCCTCCGTTGCTTGCGGAAATATTAGATATAATTTTCATTAATCTGTAAAAAGTGTACAAAGTTACTTTAAGAAATACGTATTGTCAAGTCGCTCGTCTTTCATACAGTTCCGCGACCTCCTTACTCATCGAGATTACATTTAGCGGTACTCCTCACTCTCGCGTCCACCTCTCTCGCTAACAGTTATAAATAGATTATTTACCATCAACAAACGATTTCGCATCGATTAAGCACTGCATTGAGTAAAAATGTTATAAAAATAAACTTTTTGCAACTTAAATAAAATGACCGCGCTAAAAATTACTAGATAAGAAAGAGAAATTACTAAATTTTTACTTTATTACTAGATATGATTTTAAGTTTATTTTTCAGAAACGACGATTTAACAAACATTCTAATTAGTATATTCGTGACCAACAAACGATTCCGCGTCGCTTGACCCTCTGCAAAACTTAAATAATCGAAATTAAAAACGGGGAAGTTAACTTCACGGTTATTTCCCTAGAAAATTACTAAATATGGTTTTTAGCTTTTATTTAAGAAACGACGATCTAACAAACGTTCTAATTAGTATATTCGTGACCAACAAACGATTTTGCGTCGATTGACCTTCTGCAAAACTTAAATAAAATTGAAATTAAAAACTGGGGGCTAACTTCACGGTCATTTTTATTTTTTGTTTTGCAGCCAGAGGCTGATCTAACAAACGTTTTAGTTAATCTAACAATCACCTACAAAGGACTTACAAACGATATAAAAAAATAATTCAAAAAGTCAAAGTCGGGGGGCCAAGTTCACGGAGCTGTTAGACGAACCGACGGTTAAAATTAGCAGGATGGTTAACTGAAATGACATGAATGCTTGGTTTTCCTTCATCTGTATTTTCTGTTGGCTGCCCTGCTAATTTTAACCGTCGGTTCATCTAACCCATGAAGTAAGAGAGAAGGAGATCGAACTCCGTAAAACAAAAGTGGTCCTGATTCGTGGCACCTAATAGGGAGGAAATCCGCTGGAAGGAATAGTTTCTTATGGATAGACGCCATTTGCAATGAGCAACTTTACCCGACCAGCCCGGCTTTACCTCAGTTTTGTGCGGACGTGTTTCATCACGTTTTTACATGTGAAATATATTTTTTGGAAAGTATTCTCTTAAAGACAAGACAAAAAAATGGCATGTTGGATACGTGGATGCACCAACAAAAGAGGAAAAATAAAAGATGCTTCAAGAAAGAAAAGCCTTTTTACAGCTCGCACAGAAAAAATGTTAAATAATTGGCGTGACAGTACAAAAAGAAAAAAAAACCAAAAATAACATAAATTATAAACTTGTAACTTTATTTCTTTTTTTCCATTTGTACAATTGTCTTCTTTTATATGTATAATTGTATAATTTATATAATTGTATAATTTATATAATTCTATTGTAAAAAATAAATTTAGATGTTTACAATGATTGTTAATGTATATTTGATGTATATGTACAATTATTTACAGAATGTGAATTAAACTGAATCCATAGTTTTCAAAATTTCGCTCATCTCATCAATACTTGTTACTTTTATATGTTTTGAAAATGGCATAATCTTGTCATCAATATAAATATTAATATGTAAATTTGGGAACACGGCAATTCTTTTTCTGACACTGAAATCACTTTCTGCCTTCATAAAACCAAAAAATGTATCGTTTCCTCTTGAAAATCCCCAATTCGAAGAAGGCCGTTCGACTAAATTCAAATTTCTTTGCAAATATTTAAATTTTAATTCATCTGTCTCATGCTCTATATTTTTTGAGTTTTCTTCCATTATACTGAAAAAATACTATGCATTATTCACTTTTACTTAATCAAAAGTTTACTTCTATTACTTACCTTTCTGTTTTATTGCTTTCGACGAGAATATTTTCCATCTCCCGCTGTCGGAATACGTTATAACAATGCACACAATAAAAGAAACCCTTTTTTAATGCTCTCAGTTTATTTGGCTTTATAATCGCAAATCGGAGCAACAAACATGTGCAGCGATGCAACATGTACAGCTGACCACGACACTGCTTTAGGTTAGCTTTAAATATGGCGTCCATTCATGAGAAACTATTCCCTTCAGTGGACTCCCTCTTAATTAGGGGTCACGAATCAGGGCCATTTTTTCTACTCGCGCGCTATCCAGTTCGATCTCCTTCTCTCTTACTTCATGATCTAACCGGACTTGGTGAAATTGGCCTTCTATAGGCCTCCTGGCGATGTACCACTGATATATATATCTGGATTGCTGATAGGCCTCCTGGCGATGTACCCAATTGAAGGTCCGCCATTTTACACGCCCGAGGTGCGCGCATGCGTGTTGATGCTCTAAGTGATACCAATAAGTGCAGATCATGGAAACCGCTTAAAACTTTTTAACAGTTTTTGAACTTTTAACTTTCTTTTTAACTTTGTAACAGCTGCACACGAAGAGGAAGGTCCAACTATGGTAACATTCTCTATATTTACAAATATTTTATTTATAAGACCCACAAAAAATGATTAAGAAATTGTAAATATTAAAAAATAATCCAAAATTCCTCGAATCATGACAAGTTGATTGTATTATCGCAATTAAAACGTATGATAGGAACCTTTATTGAATGAATAAAGAATTATTGTCTTATTAAATATAAAATCTTGTAATATTTTGGTCTGTTTTATGATCTGTTTCATCGTTTAATCCTGATTTTTTTAATTAATAACAGCAAAAATATTACGTAAACGTAAGTTTCAGTTACAGTCTTACATAGACCGTGGTTTTAGTCAAATTCATTTGAATTTCCCACGCTCGGAGGCAAATTGCCGGGTAAGATGGCGGCGTCCATTTGGGGACGCTTTTGAGTCCTAAGAACAAAGGCGATCGGCAATCCAGATATATAGATCAGTGATCTAGACCGAGTGTTGAGGAGTGGGAGCCAAGGTGCACGTAGAAGAAGACATACTCTATTCTGTGCTCCTTGCGTTCTCTCTCGCTCGCAAGTAACATAGCAAAAGAGAACGCTATACCGCGTGCGAGCGAAAGAGAACGCAAGGAGCACGAAACAGAGTATGGCCACAGATTAATAGACAGATAGCCAAAGGCCCGGATGAAGGCGAGACCGGCATTTCCGTGCAACACACTTTGCCCCTTACCGACTCATTTTGCCCCTGGTTTGAGTCTGGGCTAAACTCCGTTGACTTTACCAAAAGACTTTGTCCCTGGCTCGAGTCCAGGCTAAATTCCTTTGATTTTATCAACAGACTTTGCCCCTGGTGCGAATCCAGGCTAATTCATCATGAGACGAATGAAATGTGAGAGGCTTGCCTCTTATTGTCTCGCTCGCTCCTGAGATAATGATAAGAGTGAGCGAGACAATGACAAGAGTGAGCGAGAGGAGAATAACAACGTGCAAAGAAGATTCGCGGATCAAGATCGAGCTTTTATGAATGCTGCTATTCTTCTTTCGCTCACTCCTGTGATTGTCTCGCTCACTCTTATTATTGTCTTACTATCAGAAGCGAGCGAAACAATAATAAGAGCAAGTAAGAAAAAGGACGGCAAAGGCTCGATCTTCGAGTCTTCTTTGGATGTTGCTATTTTCCTCTTGCTTGCTTCTGTGATTGTCTCATTCCTATATTGTCTTACTTGCATTCATATATATTTGTTTTGCTAACTCTCAATGCTCATCTCATTCGCTACACGCTTTTGTTGCCGACAAGCGGCCGATGAGAAACTATGAAAATTTGTAAAAGAGAGATAAATATGTTATTAAACAATAAAAGTATTATTATTTTTAAGTGATATATTTACACATATAAAAGAAATTACATACACATATATATATATATATATATATATATATATATATATATATATATAAGTAGAGTATACAGGAGAGTTCTAAGCCATGGTCCTCTGAAGGGCGGGGGGTGAAGGGCGAGGGGAAACCGGCACGGGGGTTATGACGTCACGCGGAGGAATCGCGTCCTAACCGGTAGGCGAAGGGTCCGCGGAGAGGGGGGAAGAGGATCGCGTCCTAACCGATGGGCGAGGGGTCCGCGGAGAGGGGGGAGGGGGATCGCGTCCTAACCGATAGGCGAGGGACCCGCTAACCTAACCGGTAGGCGAGGGGTCCGCGGAGAGGGGGATCGGGACCCGCGACGAAACCGATAGGTGAGGGACCCGCGGGGAAGAGGGGGATCGCGGCGAAACCGATAGGCGAAGGACCCGCGGGGAAGAGGGAACGCGATGGTACGATGCCGCGAGGAGGCGTGGGAGATGGATAGCGCGAGGCGTCCGCAATGTGTAAGAGAAGGATAGCGCTAATGATATTCTATGGGCGTGGGAAAAGGATAGCGCGAGGCGTCCATATGAGCGTAAGACAAGGATAGCGTTTGCATGCACGTTGGAAAAGAAAGGCGCGAAGATATTGCATGCATGTGAGAGAGAGAGAGATAGCGTTCGCAAGGCGGTGCGAGAAAGATAGCGCGAGAAGGATAGCGCGAGGCATGTACTTGGGAGAGAGAGAGAGAGAGAGAGAGAGAGATAACACGAAGCATGCACTTGGAAGATACGGCGTTCATAAGGCGGTGCGAGAGAGAGAGATAGCGTTCGCAAGTTAAATTTTGCAGACTGTGTATATCTATTACACCGTTTTTATTCATACATACATACATAAAGGATAGGATAAATAATTAAACTCACAGATAATTAGTAAAATAACTTATTTATTACAAGCATCGTGAAGAATATCATTTACAGCACATGTCAATAACTCGCAATCTATGAGCGATTCGCTGTTAAACATATCACTTTCATGTATCGTTTTTGCAGCGTCGCATACATTAGCGATATTATTACGTTGTAAAACAGTTACAAATTGTTTGAATTTTTCATTTACAACATGCATAACCTTTTCGCATAACCAGTAATATATATGATCTATGCATTTTTCAAAATCGAATAAATAGAATAGAGTTGGCGGTTTCATATATAAAGAATTATTGGATAATCCTATTTTTATAATATTCGAATCAGATATTTTAACCACTTCGAATGTCAAATCTCGAATCCGCAATGGGATTTCAGTCGATTGTAGAAGCCGTTCAATGTCCGCACGTTTCTGCATTAGCGATTTCCACGTTTCAAAAGGCAATATTATTTGATTGCCCCGATTATCGCCGAGAACCAATTCCACGCAAGATACAGCACTCAACGTTTATTCCAATGTCCAAATATTTGTATGACGTCGAGGTTAAGGCGTATCGTCTTCCGAGTATACGAACCGCATGACGAGGCTCAGATGAAATGCTAGGGAGTAAAAACAATATTATTTATATAAATATTTAAAAATATAAAATTCTTTAAGTTAATTAAAACTTACTTGTTACATTTCTTCTTCTTACACGGTGAAGTTTCATCAGCATCTTGAATCGGAACGTAATAATTCATGCTTCCTTCAGTGGGATACATTTTATATGAACCTTTCACACAAGTGGTCGATGCAATACTGAACGTATTAAACATATTTAAAATATGTATTAGCGTTGCAAAATTGCAATGTGGTGGGGATTATTGCCGACGCGATATTTTTTTCAATTTTTCTATTCAAGCGCCGATGTACGGCTGCTTCGCAATGACATCACCCCCAGGTGTGAGATTTAGCCGAATGCGCAAAAAATGCAACATAATATAAAATTTTCAAGCGCCGATGTGCTGCTGCTTCGCGATGACATCACCCCAGATATCAGAATTCAAACGCGCGTGTCAAAACATGACAAAATCGTGAAATATAAGAATAATTATCAAGGTTAATTTGTACTAATATACAAGTAATTTAAAACTTTTTCGATGCATCTGGGCTGAGATGACATCATCATCACCAGGTGTGAGATTTAGCGGAATACACAAAAATGCAATGTAATATAAAATTTTCAAGCGCCGATGTGCTGCTGCTTCGAGATGACATCATCCTAGATATCAGAATTCAAACGCGCGTGTCAAAACATGACAAAATCGTGAAATATAAGGATAATCCTCATGGTTAAATTGCACTAACATACTTGGACAGCAGCATGTAATTTGAAACTTTCGCGGTGCATCTTGGCTGAGATGACATCATCTCTAGACGACAAAAAATGCAATAATCGACATTAGTCAAAATGTACGTGACAAACCGCGAAATAAAGATTTAGTTGATACACATGATAGAAAGAGACATCAAGATAGAATATAAAATCATGGTAAAGAGGCACACCCTGTCAGTATTTTCGCCAAGAGTTCCGAGACAAGAGCTACTAATAAGCGCGTCTTGTTAGCAAAATTTTTGGCATAAAATTAGAAATATGGCGGAAAACAGTGCCGAACGAAATCTGCGCGAGCAATCTGCAATGGTAAATTCGATAGAGGAGTACGTTGCGTGGGAGCAACGATGCGACGAATATATCGAATCGTTGGAAGAGCAAAGTCGAATCACACGTCCACGATTATCGATCGGGATTCGACAATCGCTGATTGCCCGAATTGCGCGACTCGAGGGATTGAAGAACTCGTTACGCAGGCGTTTCGTACATGCGGGTGCAGTATGCAGCACGCGACAACACGGATTGATTTGGCGAGAGATCGATACAGCGTTCGAGAGCCGCATATTGACTGGTGCGGTTATAAATCATAATCACATCGAGCCTCGTCAATTTGTCGAGGATGCCAAAGACATTGTGCTCGAACATGTGCAAACTGTGCTGAAAAAACACTTTAATGTGAAAATTAATACAGTGTTCAATGGTGAATTTGTGACGGGTGATAAACGCGCAAATAAAAGTATCAATACGAGAAACTATGAACTCTTTCGCACAACCGATTTACGCGAATGGTACGAGCGGCGCGTTGTCGAGCCCACTCTAGCATCGCTCGAAGAATTTCAGGAACGTGATAGTGGGTGGGCATTATCGCGAATACTCGATTTAATCGTAAATATAAATAAATATAATCCTATGCGCGCGGGATGTCACATAAAATTACCGCGGGCGATAATAATGAAGAGAGCGGTAATCAACGTGCAATCTAATGACAATGCGTGGTCTGTGGTCGCCGCTCCTACATCCAGCTGAAAGTTATGTTTATCGAGTATCTTCGTATCTGCATTATACGACAGTACTGAATCTCCAGGACATTGAGTTTCCAGTGACTGTGAACCAAATTAAAAAATTTGAACTTGCCAACAATATCTCAATCAATGTATATAGTATCGAGGAAAAGAACATTGTCCCGATACGTCTGAGTGAGCTGAAAAGAGACAAACACGTCAACCTGTTGTACATTAAAGACAACAACGTTGGACATTTCGCGTGGATCAAGAATCTATCCAGGCTCGTGAGCTCGCAATTGAGCAAACATAATGGTCAAAAATATATCTGCGATCGGTACGTATATATTTAATAAAATACATTGCAGAAATAATTGAATAAAAAAATAAAAAATTATTTTTTTTACAGATGTTTGCACTACTTTGATTCGAATGACAAATTACAATCACATACGGTGGACTGTCGAGAGATGAACGAGTGCGCTATCCGATTACCGAGCGATAAGGACAAGTGGCTCACGTTCAACAATTATAATCGGAAAGAGCGGCTTCCTTTCGTCGTGTACGCCGACTTGGAGTGCGTTTTGGAGAAGACGGAGGAAGAGAGAAACTACCAACATCATAAAGTATTCAGTATTGCTTATTATGTACATTGCTCGTACGACGATTCGTTATCCGCGTATCATTCCCGTCGCGGTATTGATTGCATGTCATGGTTCGTCGAAGAACTAAAAAATTTAGCGCAACGTGTAAAAAGTATTTTATCAGCTAATGTCCCCATGGAAAATCTAACATCTGATGAATGGGAAAAATTTCATAGCGCGACACAATGTCACATTTGCGAGAAACCATTCGTCCAAGACGATACACTCGTATTCGTAAAATCCGCCGGCGACGGGATTTCCACATGAATCTTTGAGTACATAGGTCACGGGATTAGTTTTCTGCACTTTAACAATCTTAAACACTTCGGTCGACCAATTTGGCGTGTAACCTTTCTTAAAGATGGTCTTGACTTTACTCACGCGTACCGGATCGCCTACTTTGAATCTTCCCAGTGCCGCAATCTTTACGTTGCTGTATACCGTATTTAAAAGTTTATCGGCGATCGCGGGGGTAACATCGATAGGTTTCATACCGATAGTGCGATGTTTTCGCGCATTGTACTCTCCAACGAGCCGGGACAACGCGTCGATTCACTTGTAATTTCCATTAAGCGTCAACATTTTCCACATATTGTTCTGTAATGTTCGGTTGAATCGTTCCACGACTGAAGCTTTCATGATAGAGTACGTCGAATAATGATTAATGCTGTGTTTCTTCACGAGTTTCTGTACATTTGCGTTGTAAAATTCTTTTCCTCTGTCGGTTCGAAAATTTTTCGAGCATCTTCCATCGTCTCGAATTATCTTTGCGATCGTATCCGACATCTCGTTTCCACTCTTACTCTTGAGCGGTACAGCCCACGCATACTTGCTCAACACATCGATAAGTGTGAGTATGTAGTTGTAGCCTTTGTTGAATCGTGCATATGGACGCATCTCGACCACGTCCGCCTGCCACAGATCGTCGTATCCGCGTACTATGACACGTCTACGTGGGAAATTTTTTCTCGCTGGAGCATGCAATTCTTCCACGAGCAGCTGTTTTTCAGAGGTCTTTTGCGACATATTTGATCGAGGCATAATTTGCAATAATGAGATAATTCCTCCACGTATATTCTTTATATATCTTTCTTCTCCTGCGCTGAATTAGATGTAGTCTGCGCGTGAGTTGCATACTAAAGCATTTTCAGCATCTCATCCATCATTATTTGCAGCGTCTGCATATTCGTCTCGAGCGTGATTATTTTTTTCTCAAGTTCTTCCAGTCTATCCTCCAAAAGCTTGACACGTATTTCCACGTACTGTTTGTTTGCGGCATCAGTATCATATTCCGGTTGCGCTATGCGTCGTATCTTGCGCGATCTTGCGTCAAAGCCGGAGGCTGTCTGACACAGAGCGTTATCGCGTAATTTCTTAGTAATCCATTCCATTGATAGTATGAGTTGTTCGGTGTTCCCAACGATAATCCAAATTTATTAATCGACATTTCGATACAAACAATAATGACAGACTGACTCGTTTCGCCGACACATAGATTAATTTATAATAAGACCAGCTTCGCAAAGTTTCTCGATAATTGATAATATTTCATTGTCGTGGGCATTGTTGCCGGATTAACGCGAAGCTTCCAGCAATCGCAAGCGAACTACCAACTCGTTGGGATCATTCCAATGCACGTAATCGATCTTATTATCGTTTAACGTCATAGCGCGCGGTATGTTTATACCTCTTCCAGGCGCTATTATATTTTTAATAGAGATTAATGGCGCTATTATATATTTATACTTGTATCCCTTGTTACTTAACACTGGATTACACATATCATTGCCCCTGGGGGACCGGGGGGCCCAAGGGGACAAAGGGGGACGGTGGGCATTTTTATTTAACTCGGGGGCCCCGCCCCCCAACGGTTTTTAGTAAAAATCAACGACTTTCCCAGCAAGCTTAGGTGAAATGTTCCACGAGATCCGAATGTTGGCAGCAAATTTTCCACCAAAAATTTTATTAAAAATTTTTCGTGGGGGGAACAAATGCATTTTCGGCTTGGGAATTACCATTGTCCCCCAGGCTTTCCCCGTAAAAAGGTTTCAGATCCTCGATAAAAAAAAACATTGGGGGGGGGGGGGAAATATTTTTTTCCCCCACCCCTGCTTTTGGTTATTTATGCGGGGGTGGGGGCAAATTTGACCAAATTTTGCGCCCGGGGCTTTTTTGGGGGGGGTGGGGGGGAAACGGGCGGGGGTGGGGGGGGGGGAAAGAAACCAGAGCTTCTTCCCCGCAACTCGTCCAAGCCCAGCAACAGTATGCCTGCAGTGGACGCCCAACAAAAAAGCAAGATTTTTTTTCTTTTTTAACCCGAACCAAAAAAAAAACTTCGTTTGGGGGTCTTTAATTTATTAGTTTTTTTAAACAACCAAAAAAAGCACGGCCCCATAAAAAAAAAAACAAAAAAGGGGGGGCCGGGGGGGGGCTCCCGAACGGGTTATGTTTTTTCATGTCTCAAAACCCCAATTCCAGCTTTTGTTTTTTTTTTTCCCCCCAGGGGGGGGGGGGGGCCGGGCCTAATTTATATTTTTTTTTTAAATTAAGGGGGGGGAAGGGGGGGGATTAATCCCACCGTGGGGGGGGGGGATCATCGGCTTGGACATTTTATAATTGTGTATTTTTAAAATACTTGGGGGTAAACATTTTCCCCCTTGGGTTAATTTTTAAAAAACCGCACCACACTAAATTGGGATTTTTTTACCGGGGCATTAAATCCCGCCATTTTGAGCCAACGGGTTTTTTCTATTTTGGGGCCCCGCATTTGGGTTTCGCCAGAGGTGAAATATTAAAAATGTTTTTTTTTTTGGTATCTTACAATTTTTTATTTTCAATCGGGTAGTTTCCAATTGGTTTTTTATAAACACCGGTTGTAGTTTTCACATACCTACCAAAACCCCGGGTCGGATTACGCAATATTACAGTTGCCTAAAACAACGATCTATGCCCCGCGCATAAATCAATTCTATAAATTCCCTCCACCCCCAAAAAATTTTATGATACCCCTTGGGTTGTTTTTTTCATTTTTCTTTTGTATCCCCCAACATCCAACAAAAAAAAAAAAATTTGTGGTTTTTTATTTTTCCCCCACACTTCCCCAAAATCAACAATCCATAGAGCCCCATTTTTTTCACCACATTTTGTATCCCTTTTTTTCGTTGCAAAAAAAAAATTTTTAAAACAAACCCAAATCCCACGTTAACATCAAAAAAACATTTTTTAAAAAAAGGGGGGGGCTTTTCCACCCCCGGGGGGGGGGCCCAACAAAGCAAATTGGTGATTCCTTGGGGGGGTGGGGGGACCCCTTCTCGGGGGGCGGTGGGGTTTTTTTCGCACGGGGAAAATAAACTCCATACTGTTATTCTTTTATCCCCCCCCACATTACGGGGAAAAAGGGGGGATCGGGATCTTTTTTTTCGGTACAACTATTTGTAATTTTTTTGGGGAACCCGGGAATTTTTTTGTTTAACAAAAACCCTTTACTTTTTTACCACTACGGGGGGGACCGTTTAGGGGGATCTGATATTGAACAAAAAACGGTGGCCCCCCCAAAAAAAACCCCCCCACAACATCCGATTAAAAAAGCAATTTTTGGTTTTTTTTTTTCATTTTTTTGCTTCCACGGTTTTGGGGGCATTTTGGAATTGTTTTTTTTGGGAGTAAGGGGGGGTGGGGGAAAAACAAGTTTTTAATTGTAAAATAGGGGGGGGGGCGGGGGGGGGGGGGGGAAAAAAAAATCGTCTACCGGACACCTTGGGGTTCCGGCCTATAATTGATTTCCAGGGGGGTGTGGGAAAAATTCAAACTTTTCTTGATTGATATCAGGGAGTAGAGTATATTGGGGGGAAAACTCATCCGGTTCTTCGGAACTATTTTGCACCTTAGTTTCGCTTTGCGTAAAAACAAGACTCCGGGAATGGGTTTTTCGGGGGGGATTTTTTTTCGGCCTTTCGCAACTTTACACAGGACTTTTTCCACATTTTGGGGGAAATTTGATTTTTTCGGGGGGAAAAAACCCGGTTTTCTTCCTGCACCAAAAAAAAATTTTGGGGTGGGGGGAACCCGGTTTTGTTTTAAAAAAGTTTGGAATTTTCGGGGGGCTTTTTTTTACATCGGGTGTTTTTTAAACCCACAAACATTTTTTTTTTCTGAAGGAGACTCTGGCTCTCACTCCAACATAGCCCCAACGAAAAAATCCTTTCTTTTCACGGGTAATTTTGAAGTCAACTTGGGGTTCACTTAAAGAACAAAAAATTCTCCAGGGGTTCGGGGGGGTTGGTACAATGGGACTACGTTTCATTGTTGGGGGCGGGGGCTTTTCGGAATCAAATTTCTTCGAAAAATCGATCGTCACTGTAAAAGGGGGTACGCTCATGTTGCCGCTCGGACGAAATTTTTAGACGCTGCTCGATCGATTGTAATTCCGGGAATAAGCGGGGGGGGGGGGGAACTAAAAAACCACCTTTACGGGTTATTTTGGGGGGGGCCAAAAAAAAAAAAATCGGTTAAAAAATTTCCCCTTTTCGATATCCGGGGATTAGCTGTAAACTGTCCTTTTATCGGTCCATTTACAAATCCATAACTCAGGGTTGTTGCCGAACATGTTCTGACAGAACTTCGGGAAATCGTCGTTAGGACTGTCATTAATTTACATGATTCGTTTGTAC